>OW121775.1:20552613-20741613 GCA_933228765.1 Miltochrista miniata
GCCGCTTTGCATAACGCCAGGAGTTCGGCCTGGTATACGGTGCAATGGGGCGAGAGAGCAAGTTTGAGGGCCTTGGTTTCGGTCTCCCTATTCCAAAACGATAGGGCAGCTCCGACTCGGCCCTCAATCTTGCTCCCATCCGTGAAGATGCGCACCTCAAAACGGTTTGCATCCTCCAGCTGCCCCTCGTCTACCAGACTGGTGAACCCCAAGGACGCATGCTCCGCGGGGTGAGGTGCCTCTATTGCTGGGGACATTCGCTCGACCTCCCAGTCTCCCAGCCATGACTGGCCCACCCCTCTCTTGGCCTCATACAATGAAGCCACCTCACGAACTCTGAGGTCCAGAGGGAGTAGACCAGCCAAGACCAGTGCCGAGTTCAGAGAGACCGTGCGATATGCCTTGCACAGCTTTTGGGCGAAACCGCGCTGTACCACGTTCAGTTGTTTTTGGACACAAAGCTTTTTCACCGATGTGTGCCAAGCACTGGCTGCGTACAACATCGTCGGCTCTACGGCCGCGGTGTAGATCGTCCGAATCACCTCGGGGTGAAGCCCCCAGCTGATCCGGGCCATCCGCGCCAGCTTCCGGTAGATGGCGATGGCCTTACTGCATATGTTGGAGACGTGTGTGTTAAAGGTGAGAGCGTGATCTATGGTGAGCCCCAGGATTTTTATCTCGTTGGACATTCCAATGTCTATCCCGCCCATGCTGAGGCGCGGGACATCGTACTTCAGCCTCCGCGTTATTACCATCGCACAAGTTTTGTGCGGTGCGAAATTCAGCTTATTTCCGATGCCCCACTCCCGCACACGTTCGAGAGAGGCATTGGCGTGTCCCTCGATTTCCAGAGCCGTGTCCCCATCGAAGACCAACACCACATCGTCCGCGAACGCCTGAACATAAACACCCTTTCGCTCCAGCTCATTCAAAATCGGATTCAGAAGCAAGTTCCACAGCAAGGGACCGCCGATTGATCCCTGGACGCACCCTTTGCCCGTGGAGCGGCTGCACTCCTCGCCGGCATACCTAACCCTTACCCTTCTCTCGCTTAGGTAGCTGCCGATTACTCGCCTCAAGTTGACCGGACAATTTTCCTCCGCCAGCCGTACTTTAATGGCAGGCCACCAGGCGCTGTCGAAGGCCCCCTCTATGTCCAAGGACACCATAGTGACTATCCTCCTTTCACGGAGTTTAGCCACTATGCGCCCCATTAGGTCATAGAGGGCGTCTTCGGTGCTCTTCTGGGGCATAAAGCCGTACTGGCGAGTACTCATTCCCGGCAACAGATGGTATTTGAGGCGAGAAACCAGCATCCTCTCGTACACCTTCCCCAGGACAGGCAACAGCCCAATCGGTCTGTACGACTTGGGAACGGTGTACGAGTCTTTACCTGGCTTTTTCAGCACCACCACCACGGCTTCCTTCCATATTTTAGGAAAGTAGCCGTGATGGAGGCACTGATTAAGCAGCTCCAGAAAGAGTAAGGGGTCGGCAGCGACGGCGTGGCTACAGATATCGGCCGTGAAGCCGTCCGCCCCGGGTGCTTTTTTCGGGTTGAATTTGTGAAGCGCATCGAACAGTTCGCCCACCGTAAAAGGTGGGTCATTGTCACAATGACCCTCTCCATCTTCAACCTTTTCCGCTTGTCTGCGTGTCTGTTGATGCGCCTCAGTATCCTCCTCGACCAGGTCCTCCGGGTAGAAGGTCTGGGCGAGGAGTTGTGCCGATCCCCTAGCGTCCAGATAGGTTCCATTTTGGATTAGCGGTTAGGTTAGGTTAGGTTAGGTTAGGTTAGGTTAGGTTAGGTTAGGTTAGGTTAGGTTAGGTTAGGTTAGGTTAGGTTAGGTTAGGTTAGGTTGGGGCGGGGCCCCAAGTGTTACTCGAGTGCGTCCACGTCGCCCGCCCTGGACCCCAACTTGACCACCGTAACGGAGTGGCAAGTTGGGTGACTGAATCTCGGTAACGTAACTTGTGTGGCCAGATCGGTAGTCATTAAGTGTCATCTTAGTGTTTTTCCCTGTGTGAGCTTTGCTGTGTGTGTTTTGTTGACCCATTCCACTTGGTGCGCGGTAACGCAGTGGCCAGTGGGTGGTGTTTCGCTCCTCTACGTATCTGTATTGTTGTCTGTCCTGCATTTGATAATATTACAACGACTTGGCTTTTGTTTTCCTGGATTTGTTTTTTGCATTTTGTTTTGGTTGCTGTTGCTGTCTTGTTGCGGAATCTGTTCTCAGATTTCGTAGTCAGGACAAAAATTCTATCTCCATCTGACTCAGTCGTGGGCAGTGCCCTCTACTGGTCAATGGATTCCGAGTCCGCTGACGGTTTTGTCTCGGACGGAGGCGAACGCTTTTCGTCCCCGTTTCATCTTGAGGACAAGCGTTCTACCCTTGGTAAGAAACGGGAGCGAACCTCCTGTTTCTTCACCTCGGGTCTTACTGAAGACGGAAGTGATGATGATGATTCCCCGGAGAGGAAGGCCCAGAGGCGATCATCTAGGGGAAGGGGATTTACTCACCATGTGGGGAAGTCCCGAGCTCTGAAGGAACTCCGGGAAAGGCCTGAAGACACTGAATCCGATTGCACAGTGGTGCATAATTCAAGGCACTCCCCGAAAGGAGGAGTCGGCAAGGGATCCTCAACGTTGCGAGCAATGGAGGAATTAATTCACCAGGCGGAAGAGGACGCAGGTACCCTGCATCAGGTGGCTTCTACATCAAAGAACCTGAAGGGTACCTGCGTTAGAGAAATAAAGCAGCGCTCAGCGTCGTTGCTGCAAACCGTGAAGTCGCTGGCTGGGCGAAACGACTGCGAGGAGATGAGGCGGTTGAGGGCGGACAACAAACGCCTTCGAGGACAGCTGTCCGCCCTCCAAGAGGAAGTGGCTGCCCTGCGCCGGGAGTTCGCCGAAGGCAGGAGACGCCGATCAGAGAGCCCCACGCCGCTCAAAGAACCTGAGCCTGCTCTAGAAGACATAAGAGCGGCCCCATCGAACGAACGTGGGATTACCATGGGGGATCTGGAGGGTATAGTAAGTCGCCTCCAGCGTGAATTGATGGACCACGTTGGGGGCGTTATAAGCGCCAGACTGGAGGGGCTTGAGGTGGATGGACGCCTCCTGCCTACCCAACCCCAGCTCCACCGACCGCCGTTGGCAGCCGAAGGTAATAAAGGGAAAGGGAAGGGGAAGCGCACTGCGACTCCTGCTGCAATCGCACCCACTACTCTGGCCCCTCCGGCAAATATGCCGAAGGAGGCCAGACAAAAAAGGATGGTCCGAGCTGAAGAGCAAATTGCTGGTCCATCACATGAGGAGCAACCAGTGGTCGAAGCAGCCTGGACGACCGTGGTAAAGAAAAAGAGCAAGAAGAAACTGCCGACCAAGGCTCAAGAGCCGAAGAAGATCAGGCTCCCGAAGCCGCCCAAGACACTGGCGGTGGTGGTGTCCCTGAAGCCAGAAGCGGTGGCGGAGGGCGCCACATACAGGGATGCCATTGCCAAGGCGAAGGCGTCAGTGAGCCTGGGTGAGCTCGGCATTGGGCCAACCAAGTTTAGAACCGGCATCACGGGAGCTCGCATCATAGAGCTCCCAAAAGAGACCACGGTCGCGCAGGCTGACACCCTAGCGGCCAGGATCGGGCAGGTCCTGGGTGACGATGCCAGGGTCACCAGGCCCACCAAATCGGCGCAGATACGCGTATCGGGCCTGGACGACGCAGTATCCCAGGAGGAGATTTGTCGGGCCCTGGCGGAGAAATCAGGGTGCCCTCCCGACCAATTTAAGGTCGGGAACATTGGACTGGGCTACACGGGCGTAGGTTCGGCAATTGTTTCATGCCCAGTGGGAGCAGTTGCCGCACTGGCGAACGCGCACCGGGTGGCTATCGGCTGGAGCGAAGCATCCATTCGGATACTCGAACAGCGTCCAATGCGGTGCCACCGGTGCATGGGTACGGGCCACCCGCAAATATTGTGCCCCTCCAAAAAGGATCGCAGTGGATTGTGCTACCGCTGCGGTCAGGAGGGGCACATCCTCACCTCCTGTTCGGCCCCACCGCACTGTGCCATTTGCTCTGATCGTGGCCTACCCTCGGGACACAGGATGGCCGGAATTCACTGCAAGCCTCCTCCGGTTAAGGGCCGTCGACTCCCACTCTCTGGGACCTCGAATACCGCGGCCACTTCGGCCGCCCCTGCAGTCGCGCCTATGGACACTACCAATGTCAGTTAGATCCATAGGTCGTGTACTGCAGGTGAACGTGGACCACTCAGTCAGCGCACAGGACCTCTTGTGTCAGGCGGTGGCTGAGTGGGACATCGATCTAGTGATTGTCTCGGAGCCGAACTCCATCCCTTCATCTCCGCGATGGGTGAGTTCGGTGGATGGCCTCGCGGCGATCATGGTGGCCGGAGTGACACCCCCTCTTACTCTCTTTCAACGAGGGGAGGGGTTCGTTGCGGCGCGATGGGGGGGAATTACAGCAGTATCTCTGTACTTCTCCCCTAATCGCAGCCGAATGGAGTTCGGACGGTTCCTGGCCGTGGTGGAGGGAGTGGTCCGCAGAGCGGCACCCAGTCCGGTGCTGGTGGCGGGCGATCTGAATGCACATTCCCAATGTTGGGGGGATAGGCATACAGACGCCCGAGGTAGGGATCTGGAGTCCTGGGTTCTGTCCCTGGGGCTTCAGATCCTTAATGTTGGAAACACCCCAACTTGCGTGCGGTGGCAGGGCACGTCAAGAGTTGATGTGACCTTTGCCACCGCATCGCTAGCTCCCTGCATACAGGGCTGGCGAGTGATGGAGGACCCGGAGACCCTATCTGACCACAGATATGTCAGATACGAGGTCTCCACTACACCAACGGGGGTCCCTCCTCTCCGCTTCCGGACGTCGACGGGCGTATCCAGATTTCCTGGATGGGTTCTGAAGCAGCTCCAGCCAGATGTAGCTGAGGAGGCGGCAATGGTGCGTGCGTGGGCTGAGGTGCCCCAAACTATGTGTGAGGACCCCAATGCCATGGCGGAGTTACTTGCTGACGACATGAAGGTCGTGTGTGACTCCGCCATGCCAAAACGACGGGCGGGCCCTCAAAACCGAGGCCAAGTGTACTGGTGGACGCAGGAAATCTCCGACCTGCGTGCTGCCAGTACAAGGGCAAGGCGTGCGTACCAGCGCTGCCGCAGGCGCGCCCGCAGAGTGCCTGGTGAAGAGGAAATGCTTCACCAGGCATACAACGATGCCCACAAAGCGCTCAGAACCGCCATCGGAAAATCCAAAGTGGACGCCTGGAACCAGTATTTGGAAGTTCTTGACCGCGACCCCTGGGGTCGACCATACAGGGCGATAAGGCGGAAGCTAACATCACCAGCCCCATCAACTTCCGACATGGAACCATCGGTACTACGGAGAGTACTGATGACTCTGTTCCCCAACCCCGGAGTTTTCGTACCCCCCAGCATGCCGCCCTCCGATTCTGCCTCGGAGGGGTGGGCTATTGGGCCGCCAGTGTCGGATGCAGAGTTCGGTGTCGTGCGGGAACGGCTCCGCCAGAAGAATAAGGCGCCAGGGCCAGATGGAGTCCCAGCCAAAGTCATGGCTGTCGCCCTGGGACCTCTGGAGGAGCGTTTCCGTGCGTTAATGGACCTCTGCATCGCAAAAGTCTGTTTCCCTGGCAGGTGGAAAATGGGGCGTCTGTGCCTGCTGAGAAAGGAGGGTCGTCCAGCGGATTCGCCGGCGGGTTATCGTCCGGTTGTGCTGCTCGATGAGGCGGGGAAGGCTTTCGAGAAAATCCTTGCCTCCCGCATCATCGGGCATCTCGAGAGTGTGGGGCCGGACTTGGCCGATAGTCAGTATGGCTTTCGAACCGGGCGGTCAACCGCCGACGCAATCAGCCGTCTCGAAAAGTGGACGAAGACAGCAACGGCACGTGGGGAGGTGGTGTTGGGGGTGTCCTTGGACATAGCCAACGCCTTCAACACCATCCCCCACGAATGCATAGAGGAAGCACTTCGCTTTCACAAAGTGCCTCCGTATCTGTGTGCTCTCATCAGCGGGTACTTGAAGGATAGATTCGTTCTGTATGAGGACCCTGACGGCCGGATTCAATCCTGGAGGATGTCGGCGGGTGTGCCCCAGGGCTCCGTGTTAGGCCCACTACTATGGAACCTGGGGTACAACTGGGTTCTCCGGGGCTCACTGCTGCCGAGAATGATCGTCGTCTGTTTTGCAGACGACACTCTGGTGGCGGCAGCAGCTAGAGACTGGGAGGATGCAGTCCATCTCGCGTCAGTCGGCACCTCCATGGTTGTCCGGCGCATTCGCTTGTTGGGGCTGGAAGTGGCCCTGGACAAAACTAGGGCCATGTATTTTCATACGCCACGTCGGAGGGTCCCCACAGGACTAAGGGTCCTTGTTGACGGCACACGTATACAGGTCGAGGCAAACATGAAATACCTCGGCCTAACCCTCGACCCGCGATGGAGCTTTTGCAAGCATTTCGAGCTCCTCGCTCCTAAATTGTGCGCTACTGCGCGATCACTTGGTCGCCTTCTCCCCAATATTGGAGGGCCGGGCTCCGCATGCCGTCGACTGTATCATGGGGTGATGCGGTCGATGGCGATGTACGGGGCCCCAGTGTGGGCAGACAGCCTAACACGCCATACGCGGGCTCTTCTGCGCCAACCACAAAGGGCGATCGCGACCCGGGCGGTGCGGGCTTACCGGACGGTCAGCCACGGAGCGGCCTGCGTTCTAGCGGGCACTCTCCCGTGGTCGATTGAGGCACCGGTACTGGCGGAAGTGCACCGACTGAGGGTCGATGCCAGAGTGAGGGGTGAGCGACCTGACCTCGAGGAAGTCGAGCAGGTTCGTTCACAGGCGCGGAGAGAGGCGATGCGGCGCTGGGAAGAGGCGCTGACGTCCCCTGATGCTGGCCACCGGACAATCGAGGCGATTCGTCCGGTGCTGGAGGAGTGGGTGAGCCGCCGAGATGGGGAACTCACCTATCGCCTGGTGCAGATATTGACCGGACACGGGTGTTTCGGTCACTATCTGCACCGGGTCGCCCGGCGAGAGGAGACGCCCGCGTGTCATCACTGCGGCGCTCCTGACGACACAGCCGAGCACACACTAGCTGTGTGCCCGGCGTGGCGAGACGAGCGCCGGGAATTGAGCGCGGAGCTCAATGGGGCTAACCTCACGCTGCAGACATTGGTGAGTGAAATGCTCAGCAGCGCGGAGGTTTGGGAGGCAGTTGCCAACTTCGCCGAAACAGTTATTTCGGCGAAGGAGGCTGCGGAGAGGGAGCGGGAAGAGGATGCTCTAGCCGCTCCCATCCGACGCAGGCGTAGGGGTAGAAGAAGGCGAGCGGCTCCGGCCGCGGACCTTCTCTAGCCCGAGGTTGGCCAGCACACAAGAGTGGCACTCTTGTGTGCATTGCACTGGTCACCACGTCTGGGGATTACCTGGCGCACACCGAGGTAATCCTCCACCGGCGCGGCAGCTCAGCAAGGCTGAGTAGCCCAGAGGTGGTTTGGTTGAGTTTACAGGTCCCAAATCACCTCCGTTAGGGCAGTTCGGTGCCAAGGAGTTTTAGTGAGTATTCCTAGTGCCAACAAGATCAGGTGCTGGGCGACCCTCACACTGTCACACGCCTCGCCAGCGTGTTTCGTCTGTAAGCGGATCACTCCTTGTAAAAAAAAAAAAAAAAAAAAAAAAAAAAAAAAAAAAGGTTAGGTTAGGTTAGGTTAGGTTAGGTTAGGTTAGGTTAGGTTAGGTTAGGTTAGGTTAGGTTAGGTTAGGTTAGGTTAGGTTAGGTTAGGTTAGGTTAGGTTAGGTTAGGTTAGGTTAGGTTAGGTTAGGTTAGGTTAGGTTAGGTTAGGTTAGGTTAGGTTAGGTTAGGTTAGGTTAGGTTAGGTTAGGTTAGGTTGGGGCGGGGCCCCAAGTGTTACTCGAGTACGTCCACGTCGTCCGCCCTGGACCCCAACTTGACCACCGTAACGGAGTGGCAAGTTGGGTGACTGAATCTCAGTAACGAAACTTGAGCGGCCAAATCGGCAGTCATTAAGTGTCTTCTTAGTGTCTTTTCCCTGTGTGAGCTTTGCTGTTTGTGCTTTGTTGACCCATTCCACTTGGTGCGCGGTAACGCAGTGGCCAGTGGATGGTGTTCTTCCCTCTGCTCTCGAAAATCCCTCGGAAATCTCGGAACCCTAATTGTCTTCGATCAACAACTCGGCGTGTTTTCGGTATCTTGATTTCTCTCTTCGATTTGGATATTGTTTTGTGTTGATTTGTTTTGTTTTGTTTGGTTTGTTTTGTCTTGACTTGTCTTGTCTTATTCCTTGTTTTGTGTTGCCTGTAAGTGGAGTCTGTTACAAACAGATTCCCTGAAAGGCAAAAATTCAAACTCCACCTGACTCGGTTGTGGGCAGTGCCCTCAACTGGTCAATGGAGATGCATTCCTTGAACGGCTCTGACTCAGAAGGAGGAAGAAGTATGTATTCGACCTGCAGCAGGAAAACACGGTACAATTTCTTTGTGTCAGGTGTGTCCGACCACAGCGAAGACGATCCTCCTCAGAAAAAGGCCGGAGTCTCGAAGAAGCGTTCCCCGAAGAGCAAAGGGACTGTCCACAGCGTGGAGATGTCCCGAGCCAGAAGGGAACTAATGGCAGGACCGCCCGATTCGGAGGATGAATCGGAACCCACTATTGTGGAACCAAGGCCATCTCCGAGGTCAGCAAAGACTGGAAAAGGTTCTCCAACGAGTGTTCCTGTGGAGGACCTGGTTGACCAATCCCGGGAGGACGCAGGTTACCTGCACATGATGGCTTCCAGGTCAAAGAATCTGAAGGGAACCTGGGTCCGCGAGATAAAGGAGCGCACGGCGTCATTACTTAGGACAGTTAACACGCTGGCGACGCGTAATGACGGAGAGGAAATGCGGCGGCTTAGAGCGGACAACAAACGCCTTAGGGGCCAGTTGTCCGCTCTCAATGAAGAAGTGGCAGCGTTGAGACGCGAGTTTGCCGAAAGCAGACGCCGCTCAAAGAGCCCTACACCACCCAAGGAGCCGGAGCCTGCTCCAAGAGACGTTAGCATGGTTCCAACTAGTGAACGTGGAGTGACCATGGGGGACCTGGAGGGCCTCGTGAGTCGCCTCCAGCGCGAGCTGATGGACCATGTGGGGGGCGTCATTAGCGCCCGACTGGAGGGGCTCGAAGTGGATGGACGCCTTCTGCCCACCCAACCCCAGCTCCACCGGCCTACGCTGACGGCGCAAACGAAAGGAAAGAAAATTAAACGTCCGGAAGTCCCAGCAGCGCCCACAACCCTGACCCCCCCGGCAAATATGCCGAAAGAGGCCAGGCCACAGAAGGTGGCCAAGCGCGCCGTAGAACAGGTTGCAGGACCATCACATGTGGATCAGCCCGTCATCCAGGAGGAGTCTGAGTCTTGGTCAACCGTCCTGAAGAAAAGCCGTAAGAAGAAGGTGGCCAAAGCTCCTGAACCCAAGAAGCCCAAGCTCCCCAAGGCACCTAAAACGTTGGCGGTGGTGGTGTCCCTAAAGCCTGAAGCGGTAGCGGAGGGCGTCACTTATAGGGATGCCATCGCTAAGGCGAAATCATCAGTCAGCCTGGGTGCGCTCGGTATAGGAGCGGCCAGGTTCCGGACTGGCATCACGGGAGCTCGTATAATAGAGCTCCCGAAGGAAACCACGCCGCTGCAGGCCGACACTCTGGCGGCCAAAATCGGGGAGGCCCTGGGCAGTGACGCCAAGGTCACCAGGCCAACCAAATCGGCACGCATACGCCTGTCCGGTTTGGACGATGCAGTGTCCGAGGCGGAGCTTCGGCAGGCCTTGGCCGAAAAGTCCGGGTGCCCTCCCGATCTTTTTAAGGTCGGCACTATATCGCCGGGCTATACAGGGGTGGGCTCGGCAATAGTCACCTGCCCGATAGACGCAGTCTCCTCCCTGGCAAAATTGCAGCGCCTGGAGGTCGGTTGGAGCAGCGCCTCGATCAAAGTTCTGGAGCAGCGCCCAATGCGGTGCTTTAGATGTATGGGAGTGGGTCACCCGCTGGTGCTGTGCCCCTCAAAGAAGGATCGCAGTGCCTTGTGCTATCGTTGCGGTCAGGAGGGGCACACTCTCTCCTCATGCTCTTTGGCGCCGCATTGTGCGATATGCGCCGATCGTGGCCTGCCCTCAGGACACCGCATGGCTGGGTTGAATTGCAATCCTCCCCCGGTCAGGGGTCGTCTCATCCCACTCTTGGGATCCGTTCGCACTACGGCCACTCCGGCCGCCCCTGCAGTCGCGCCTATGGACACTAACAATGTCAGTTAGATCCATAGGACGTGTACTGCAGGCGAACGTGGACCGCTCAGCCGGCGCCCAGGACCTCTTGTGCCAGGCGGCGGCTGAGTGGGACATTGATCTGGTGGTCGTCTCGGAGCCAAACCTCGTCCCCCCATCTTCAAGGTGGGTGGGCTCGACGGATGGCCTCGCGGCGATCATGGTGTCCGGAGTGTCGCCTTCCCCTCTTACTCTTGTCGAAAGAGGGGAGGGATATGTTGCGGCTCGTTGGGGGGGAATTTTAGTGTTGTCGCTGTACTTTTCCCCCAACCGCAACCGTGTTGAGTTCGAGCGATTCCTGACCGTGGTGGAGGGTGTGGTTCATCGGGCAGCTGCAATTCCGGTGCTGGTAGCCGGCGATGTAAACGCTCACTCCCGCATGTGGGGAGACCTATTTACAGACGCGCGAGGTGAGGATTTGGAGTCCTGGGTTCTGTCCTCAGGGCTCCAGATCCTCAATACCGGTAACACGCCGACTTGCGTGCGGTGGCAGGGCACGTCCAGAGTCGACGTGACCTTTGCCTCCGCATCCCTGTCTCCCTACATGAGGGACTGGCGCGTGGAGGAGGGGGTGGAGACTCTATCTGACCACAGATATGTCAGATATGAGGTCTCCACCACCCCAACGGCGGCGAATTCTCCCCGTCTCGGAACTGCGACGGGTGTCTCTCCTTTTCCCGGGTGGGTGCTCGCAAAGCTCCGGTCGGACGTGGCGGAGGAGGCAGCGTTGGTGCGAGCGTGGGCCGAGGTGCCCGACTCTATCGCGGAAGATCCCGACGCCATGGCGGAGTTACTTGCGGACGATCTTCGCGTCGTGTGTGACTCCGCCATGCCGAAGCGAGGAGCGGGCCCTCGGAACCCGAGGCAAATGTACTGGTGGACGCCGGAACTCTCCGAGATGCGTGCCACCAGCTTGAGGGCCAGACGTGCGTACCAGCGCTGTCGCAGGCGAGCCCGACGGGAGCCCGGCGAGGAGGAGAGACTGCGTCGCGATTATCAGGAGGCTGGCGGGGCGCTGAGGGTTGCCATCTGCAGGGCAAAGTCCGACGCCTGGGACAGGTACCTGGCTGTCCTTGATGGTGACCCCTGGGGTCGACCGTACAGGATGATCAGGCGGAAACTCGCGGCTCCAGTTCCGCCTACATCCTGTATGGAACCAGCACTCCTGAACAGAGTTCTCCGAACACTGTTTCCGGAGACGGGAGACTTTGTGCCGCCAACCATGCCGACCTCCGGTTCTGCCTCGGAGGTGTGGGCTGCTGGGCCGCCGATTTCGGATGCGGAGTTCGGCATCGTAAGGGAACGGCTCAACCTAAAGAAGAAGGCGCCCGGGCCTGATGGAGTTCCGGCCAAAGTAATGGCCATCGCTCTGGGCCCTCTTGAAGCGCGTTTCCGAGCGGTGCTGAACACTTGCATCCGAGAACTGCGTTTTCCCAGCAGGTGGAAAGTGGGACGACTGTGTCTGCTGCGCAAGGAAGGCCGCCCGGTGGACTCGCCGGCGGGCTACCGACCGATCGTGCTGCTCGATGAAGCGGGAAAAGCTTTTGAGAAGATTCTCGCCTCCCGCATCATCGAGCACCTCGAGAATGTGGGACCCGACCTGGCAGACTGCCAGTACGGCTTCCGGACCCGGCGGTCTACGGCAGACGCAGTCAACCGTCTGAAGGGGTGGACGGAGGCGGCAGCGGCTCGTGGGGAGGTGGTGTTGGTGGTGTCCTTGGACATTGCCAACGCTTTCAACGCCATCCCCCACGAGTGTATTGAGGAGGCGCTGCGGTTTCACGGGGTGCCCATCTATCTCCGCGGGTTGGTGAGGGACTACCTGAGAAGCCGCAGCGTGTTATATGAGGATGCGGAGGGACATCTTCGGCCTTGGAGGGTGGTGGCTGGTGTACCCCAGGGTTCCGTTCTTGGTCCGTTGTTGTGGAACCTGGGGTACAACTGGGTGCTTCGCGGCTCGCTGCTGCCAAGGATGGATGTCGTGTGTTTTGCGGACGATACTTTGGTAGCAGCGGCCGCGAGGGAATGGGAGGACGCAGCGCATCTGGCGTCAGTCGGTGCGTCCCTTGTGGTCCGACGAATCCGTCGGTTGGGGTTGGAAGTGGCCCTCACAAAAACGAGGGCCATGGCCTTCCACCCCCCGCGTCGCGGGACCCCGTCGTCCCTTTCAGTACGAGTGGAGGGTGTCCATGTTCGGGTCACCCCCCACATGAAATATCTCGGTCTCACATTGGACTCCCGATGGACTTTCGGGGAGCATTTTAACATCCTAGCTCCCCGGCTGTGTTCTGCCGCAGCCGCCCTCGGTCGTTTGCTCCCTAATATGGGTGGCCCCGGTCGGTCTTGTCGTCGTCTATACCACGGCGTTCTTCGTTCGATGGCCCTATATGGAGCCCCGGTGTGGGCGGGGTGTCTCTCCCGGCGGACGCGTGCTCTCCTGCGCCAACCGCAGAGGGTGATTGCGGCCCGGGCCGTGCGGGCATATCGCACGGTCAGCCACGGAGCTGCCTGTGTCTTGGCAGGCACGCTGCCGTGGGATGTTGATGCACTTGTGCTTGCAGAAGTGTATCAGCATCGGGTCGACGTCAGAACTCGGGGTGAGCGGCCTGGCCTCGAGGAGATCGAGGAGGTTCGCTCACAGGCGCGGAGAGAAGCTCTGCGTCGGTGGGGCGAGACACTATCTCGCCCAGTCGCTGGCCATCGAACGATCGACGCCATCCGACCGGTGCTGGAAAAGTGGGTCCGACGTGAGTGGGGAGACCTAACCTTCCGCCTGGTGCAGGTATTGACTGGACATGGATGTTTCGGTCACTACCTGCACCGGGTGGCACGGCGAGAGGAGTCGCCCATCTGCCAACATTGTGGCGCTCCGGAAGATACTGCAGAGCACACTCTTTGGGAGTGCTCTGCATGGCGGGACCAACGCCTTCAATTGTATGCCGCGATTGACGGACGCGGCCTCACGCTGTCGGGCATGGTACGTGCTATGCTCGACAGCGAGGAGGCCTGGCAAGTGATCGCCAACTTCGCTGAGGTCGTGATGTCAGCGAAGGAGGCTGCGGAGAGGGAGCGGGAAGAGGATACTCTGGCCGCTCCCATCCGGCGTAGGCGGAGGGGAAGGAGAGGGCGAGTGGCTCCGGTCGCAGACCCTCTCTAACCCTTTGGGTGGCCAGCACACGAGAGTGGCCCTCTCGTGTGCATTGCACTGGCCACCACGTCTGGTGGATTACCTGGCGCACACCGAGGTAATCCTCCCACCGGCGCGGTAGCTCAGCAAGGCTGAGCAGCCCTGAGGTGTTTTGGTGAATAATTTGGTCCCAAAACACCTCTGATTGGGCAGATCGGTGCCAAGGAGTTTTAGTGAGTATTCCCAGTGCCACCAACATCAGGTGCTGGGCGACCCTCACACTGTCACACGCCTAGCCAGCGTGTTTCGTCTGTAAGCGGATCACTCCTTGTAAAAAAAAAAAAAAAAAAAAAAAAAAAAAAAAAAAAAAAAAAAAAAAAAAAAAAAGGTTAGGTTAGGTTAGGTTAGGTTAGGTTAGGTTAGGTTAGGTTAGGTTAGGTTTTTTTTTTTTTTTTTTTTTGTTGACGCGGGGAATGCGTTTAGGCACCGTCATCCCAGCTACGGGGGTAGCTGGGACGGTGTGTGGGACTCACCGGTCCCGGAAACAGGGACCGTCCTACCCACTAAACCCCGCGGTGTTCCGACTCACCCTATAGCCGGGCCGAGGGATATGAAAAGTAGATTCTACATCGACCCGGCTAGGGATGCCCCGTAAGGTTGGGGCTCTCCTCGGGGGACCAGATGGTCGGCCCCCGGAGCTCCCTAAGGAGCTGAAGAAAGACAAGCCCGCATCGCACCGCCCTCGAACGTCCCTCTGAAAGCAGAGGGGGCAGAGAGCGGCCGAGCGGGCTGGCACTAAGGCACCTCCGGAACACGAGGAGGTGCCTTCCGCCAAACGATCATCGGTGGGTGAGGTCCCCCGACCACCACCCACCGGAACAGCACTAGTCGGGGGCGCGCACGAAAGCTGCCATGCGGCGCCCCCGAACCGGACGGCGAGGCGGGAGCGTTAGACCTGCACGCTCCCGAACTCGCAGCTCCTCTCTCTTTGCCGCCATCACCTCACAAGCAAACGAGGTGACGGCGGCCCAACATTCCTGGCTGCCGACCATGGCTTGCACCACGGCCGGCAACGACAAATTATTTCCAACACGGCCCGTGAGGGCGACACGCGGCCCGTCCCACGCCGCGCACTCGGCGAGTGTGTGCTCAGCCGAGTCCACGGCGCCACTTGAGCAGTGATGGCACACGGGGTCCGACTCCACACCCACCACCTCCCACAGGTACTTGGCGAAACAGCCATGTCCTGTGAGGAGCTGAGTGAGGTGGTACGTCGGCGCACCGTGCGCCCTCTCCACCCAAGGCCGAAGAACGGGCCGGACAGCCCCCACGAGCCGCGCGCTCGCAGAGGGAACGACCAACCTATTGGCCCACTTCCGGAAGAGATCGTCGCGAGCAGATTGTCTCCAGCGATCGATCTCGTCCGGGAGCGGGCGACCTCCATTTATCCGCACCAGGGCGCTTTCGTCGTAAACGCGCTTGAGGACTCCAGCCTCGAGATCCCAAGGGGAGGTTAGGTTAGGTTTTTTTTTTTTTTTTTTTTTTTTTTTTTTTTTGTTGACGCGGGGAATGCATTTAGGCACCGTCATCCCAGCTACGGGGGTAGCTGGGACGGTGTGTGGGACTCACCGGTCCCGGAAGAAGGGACCGTCCTACCCACTAAACCCCGCGGTGTTCCGTCTCACCCTATAGCCGGGCCGAGGGATATGAAAATTAGATTCTACGTCGACCCGGCTAGGGATGCCCCGTAGAGTTGGGGCTCTCCTCGGGGGACCAGATGGTCGGCCCCCCAGAGCTCCCTAAGGAGCTGAAGAAAACAAGCCCGCATCGCACCACTCTCGAGCGCCCTTCCGCAAGCAGAGGGGGTAGAGAGCGGCCGAGCGGGCGGGCACTAAAGGCACCTCCGGAACACGGGGAGATGCCTTCCGCCATATGGCCGTCAAAGGGCGCGGTCCCCCGACCTTACGCCCACGGCCAAAAACTGATGCTGTGCGGAGCGGTCGCACAGGCGGAAGGGCCGCACAGGCGGAACGGCCGCACAGACGGACCAGCCGTACAGGCAGGCAGAAGCCCACACGCAGCAGCCGCCCAAGCTGCCGCGTGCCGAGGGGCTTAACTGCCGCACATACATACGGCTGCCGTACAGGCGAAATCAGCCGCACAGGCGGAACAGCCGCACATGCGGCCGCTGCCGCACAGCAACTTGCTCCAACCGGCCGCAGCCGGGAGCATACCTCGCGTATTCACAAAACCGCGGGCCTTGAAGGCCCGCCATTCCACGACCCCCTCGTGCAATGGGGTCAACTCCGTCAAATGACGGCCAGAAACGGCGCAGGTGCGCCGTACCACACACCCCTACCAATGCTGCACGCAGCGGCCGCACAGGCGGAAGGGCCGCACAGGCGGAACGGCCGCACAGACGGACCAGCCGTACAGGCAGGCAGAAGCCCACACGCAGCAGCCGCCCAAGCTGCCGCGTGCCGAGGGGCTTAACTGCCGCACATACATACGGCTGCCGTACAGGCGAAATCAGCCGCACAGGCGGAACAGCCGCACATGCGGCCGCTGCCGCACAGCAACTTGCTCCAACCGGCCGCAGCCGGGAGCGAACTTCACAAATATGGTTGCGACGCTTCTACTGGGTATCCAGGAGCTGTCGCAACCCCGCGGACCTTGAAGGCTCGCCATACTACGACCCCCTCGTGCAATGGGGTCGGCTTCGGTCGGAAAGACCGACGAACGACAGCGCTTCTACCGGCCGTAGCCGGGAGCGGACGCCACAATTGTCGCGGCGGTGAACGCCGCAACCGCAGGCCTAGCAGGCCCGCCATACCCACGACCCCCTTCGTCATGGGGTCGGTTGTCGGGATATTGGTTCATCGACTTACAGGGGCAGCAGACTCCAGCGCTGCGCCTGTTAGCCGACTATCCAGGATGCACCGTCTTGGTCCAGTTGCCACTCCCCCCGGGCATATAGCCCGAAGGGATAGGAAACCGGTCCAAGCTCACGAGGAGGTTTCCCGACCTAGCACCCCAGGTTAGGTTAGGTTAGGTTAGGTTAGGTTAGGTTAGGTTAGGTTAGGTTAGGTTAGGTTAGGTTAGGTTAGGTTAGGTTAGGTTAGGTTTTTTTTTTTTTTTTTTTGTTGACGCGGGGAATGCGTTTAGGCACCGTCATCCCAGCTACGGGGGTAGCTGGGACGGTGTGTGGGACTCACCGGTCCCGGAAGAAGGGACCGTCCTACCCACTAAACCCCGCGGTGTTCCGTCTCACCCTATAGCCGGGCCGAGGGATATGAAAATTAGATTCTACGTCGACCCGGCTAGGGATGCCCCGTAGAGTTGGGGCTCTCCTCGGGGGACCAGATGGTCGGCCCCCCAGAGCTCCCTAAGGAGCTGAAGAAAACAAGCCCGCATCGCACCACTCTCGAGCGCCCTTCTGCAAGCAGAGGGGGTAGAGAGCGGCCGAGCGGGCGGGCACTAAAGGCACCTCCGGAACACGGGGAGATGCCTTCCGCCATATGGCCGTCAAAGGGCGCGGTCCCCCGACCTTACGCCCACGGCCAAAAACTGATGCTGTGCGGAGCGGTCGCACAGGCGGAAGGGCCGCACAGGCGGAACGGCCGCACAGACGGACCAGCCGTACAGGCAGGCAGAAGCCCACACGCAGCAGCCGCCCAAGCTGCCGCGTGCCGAGGGGCTTAACTGCCGCACATACATACGGCTGCCGTACAGGCGAAATCAGCCGCACAGGCGGAACAGCCGCACATGCGGCCGCTGCCGCACAGCAACTTGCTCCAACCGGCCGCAGCCGGGAGCATACCTCGCGTATTCACAAAACCGCGGGCCTTGAAGGCCCGCCATTCCACGACCCCCTCGTGCAATGGGGTCAACTCCGTCAAATGACGGCCAGAAACGGCGCAGGTGCGCCGTACCACACACCCCTACCAATGCTGCACGCAGCGGCCGCACAGGCGGAAGGGCCGCACAGGCGGAACGGCCGCACAGACGGACCAGCCGTACAGGCAGGCAGAAGCCCACACGCAGCAGCCGCCCAAGCTGCCGCGTGCCGAGGGGCTTAACTGCCGCACATACATACGGCTGCCGTACAGGCGAAATCAGCCGCACAGGCGGAACAGCCGCACATGCGGCCGCTGCCGCACAGCAACTTGCTCCAACCGGCCGCAGCCGGGAGCGAACTTCACAAATATGGTTGCGACGCTTCTACTGGGTATCCAGGAGCTGTCGCAACCCCGCGGACCTTGAAGGCTCGCCATACTACGACCCCCTCGTGCAATGGGGTCGGCTTCGGTCGGAAAGACCTACGAACGACAGCGCTTCTACCGGCCGTAGCCGGGAGCGGACGCCACAATTGTCGCGGCGGTGAACGCCGCAACCGCAGGCCTAGCAGGCCCGCCATACCCACGACCCCCTTCGTCATGGGGTCGGTTGTCGGGATATTGGTTCATCGACTTACAGGGGCAGCAGACTCCAGCGCTGCGCCTGTTAGCCGACTATCCAGGATGCACCGTCTTGGTCCAGTTGCCACTCCCCCCGGGCATATAGCCCGAAGGGATAGGAAACCGGTCCAAGCTCACGAGGAGGTTTCCCGACCTAGCACCCCAGGTTAGGTTTTTTTTTTTTTTGTTGACGCGGGGAATGCATTTAGGCACCGTCATCCCAGCTACGGGGGTAGCTGGGACGGTGTGTGGGACTCACCGGTCCCGGAAACAGGGACCGTCCTACCCACTAAACCCCGCGGTGTTCCGACTCACCCTATAGCCGGGCCGAGGGATATGAAGATGAAGATTCTACGTCGACCCGGCTAGGGATGCCCCGTAGGGTTGGGGCTCTCCTCGGGGGGGCAAGATGGTCGGCCCCCCGGAGCTCCCTAAGGAGCTGAAGAAAACAAGCCCGCATCGCACCACTCTCGAGCGCCCCTCTGAAAGCAGAGGGGGTAGAGAGCGGCCGAGCGGGCGGGCATTAAGGCACCTCCGGAACACGGGGAAGTGCCTTCCGCCAAACGATCATCGGTGGGTGAGGTCCCCCGACCACCACCCACCGGGACAACACTAGTCGGGAGCGCGCATGAATTGAGCCATGCGACGCCCCCGAACCGGACGACGAGGCGGGAGCGTCTGTCCAGCACGCTCCCGCACCCGCAAATCTTCTCTCTTGGCCGCCATCACCTCACAAGCAAACGAGGTGACAGCGGCCCAACAATCCTGGCTGCCGACCATGGCTCGCACCACGGCCGGCAGCGACAAATCATTCCCAACTTGGCCCGTGAGGGCGACACGCGGCCCGTCCCACGCCGCGCACTCAGCGAGCGTGTGCTCTGCCGAGTCCACGGCGCCACTTGGGCAGTGACGGCACACGGGGTCCGACTCCACACCCACCACCTCCCACAGGTACTTGGCGAAACAGCCATGTCCTGTGAGGAGCTGAGTGAGGTGGTACGTCGGGGCACCGTGCGCCCTCTCTACCCAAGGCCGAAGAACGGGCCGGACAGCCCCCACGAGCCGCGCGCTCGCGGAGGGACACGCCAACCTAATGGCCCACTTCCGGAAGAGATCGTCGCGAGCAGACTGTCTCCAGCGATCGATCTCGTCCGGGAGCGGGCGACCTCCATCTATCCGCACCAGGGCGCTTTCGTCGTAAACGCGCTTGAGGACTCCAGCCTCGAGATCCCAAGGGGGGCTCCCGCCAATCAAACACGCCGCCTCGTAAGAGACGGTGCAGTACGCTCGCGCCGCCCTCTGCGCAATCACCCGCTGCGGTCTCCGTAGCAGGGGGATGGTTTTGGCGCAGAGAGCGTCCGACCAAATAGGCGCTCCGTAGAGCGCCTTGGAGCGCACTACACCGTCGTAGAGACGGCGACATGCACTTTCCGGCCCCCCTTTATTGGGGAGCAGCCGCGCCAGCCTTCCGGCGTATGACACCAGTTTGGGTGCCAGGCGCCGGAAGTGCTCGACGAAACCCCATCGGCTATCGAGGACCAATCCTAGATACTTCATGGTCTCCCCGATAGCGATGGGGGTGCCGCTCACCACAATGAAGGAATCTCGAGGTGGCCCCCGCCGAGGTCCGTGGAAAAACACGGCCTCGGACTTTTCGAGGGCCACCTGGAGTCCCAGCGCCCTGATGCGGCTGACCACCTGGGCAACGCCCGCGGTGGCCAGGACCTTCGCGTCCCTGAATTCTGGGCCCCGCGCGGTGACGAGGGTGTCGTCGGCGTAGCATATAATGCCGACCCCCGTAAGAGTTGCACCGCGCAGGACCCAGTCATAGCCGATGTTCCACAGGAGCGGACCAAGCACCGACCCCTGTGGAACACCGCACGACATCTCCCTGCGGACTATTCCCGACCGGGCCGGGTAGATAATGGCCCGGTCCACGAAATAGTCCGCAAGGACGCGCCTGAGGTACCACGGGACCTTGTGGTACCTCAGCGCCTCGGCGATGGTCTGCCAGGGGATGGTGTTGAAGGCGTTCGCGATGTCCAGCGACACCGCCAACAACACCTCCCCCCGACCGACCGCCTCTTCGACGCTGTCCCTGAGTCGGGAGATGGCGTCTAGGGTAGACCGCCCGCGACGGAACCCGTACTGGCCGCCGTCGAGGTTGGGCCCCGCCCCCTCAAGGTGCCCGACGAGACGAGCAGCGAGCACCCGCTCGAAAAGCTTGCTCATCTCGCCGAGCAGAACAATAGGGCGGTAGGCCGACGGCGACTCGACGGGGCGCCCGTGCTTCTTGATCAGCACGAGCTTCCCCGTCTTCCACGTTCGCGGGACCCTACCCGACGCCAAACACTCCGACATCAGGGAGAGCGTCTCTTCTTCGAACGCCGGCATGACCAGGGCGACGACCCGCCCTGGGATGCCGTCCGGACCGGGGGCGCGGTGTCTCAACTTGAGCTTGAGAACCGCCGCCCCCAACTCGGCATCGGACACGGGCGGGATCGCCTCCGTGTCAGCCGGCGTTCCGTCTGGTGCCGCCATGCTCGGCGGGACCCACTCTTCCCGCGCAGGGAAGAGGGAGCTGACAACATCATTCACGAAGGTGGGCTCGAGAGACCTGGTGAGCGGGGGCGCATAAGGCCGGAGTTTGTCGCTCACGACCTTATACGGGCGCCCCCACGGATCTCCATTTAAAGTCTCGAGCCACACCTTCCACGACTCGTCTTTGGCGGCCTTGATCGCCGACCGAAGGGCCGCTCGGGCGTCCCGGTATGCGGCGCGCAACTCCTCCACGAGGACAGGGTTTCCGGCCCTACGACCGCGGTAGCGGGTGTATCTTCGTTGGGCTGCGTGACTAGCAGCACGCAGCCCTTCAAGGTTGTCGTTCCACCAATACACCCGCCGCCGCGGCTGGACAGACCCTGCCCTTCGCATCGCCGCATCGCAGACGCGAGTCAGAGCCTCAGATAACCGCTCCGACCTCGCGTCCACGCTCGGGTTTCCGCCAAACGCGGCCCATCGCTCGACGATGGCCGCCTCTTCTGCCAGCTCCCGGTTCAGCGTTTTTAAGCGCCACCGTGGGCCCTCACCGGCCAGGGGACGATCGTGGGTCCTCAGGGCGGGGGAGACGATGTCAAATCGGACATACCGGTGGTCCGACATCGTCTCCACCTCCGTGACCACCCTCCAATCACGTACGTGGTTCGCCAGGCCAGAACTGGCAAAGGACAGGTCCACGATGGACCTGTTCCCAGTCTCCCCCACGTACGTGGGGACCGTCCCCTGGTTCAGCAGCACCAGACCCATGGACACTGCCCAGTCCTCCAATAACTCACCCCGCAAGTCCGTCGCCGGAGATCCCCACGCCGTAGAGTGGGCGTTGAAGTCCCCGACGACGAGAAGCGGGGTGGGGTGTGCTTCCGCCACAAGAGCCCCGAGCTCAATGAGTAACTGCTCAAACTGAGCACGGGTCTTCCTGGGCGGACAGTACACCCCGATCACTGCAGCGTCTCCCAGCAGCGCGAGGACGCACATTCGTCCTTTTGACACCCTGTCAAAGGCGCCCCGCTGGGAGACGATAGCCACCTCACCGTCGCGGTCACTGGCCCAATCATCGCGGGCACGAACCGCGTACGGTTCGGCGACTACAGCCACGGTCGTCTGCCACTGCGCTACGGACTGGATCAAAACATCCTGGGCCGCTGCGCAGTGCCTGACGTTGGCCTGCAGGATCGAGAATGTGGACATCTAGGATTGAGCAGTGTCCATAACCTCCAACGATTGGGTGGGAGCGGGGTCCGCGACCGGCCCGACCCGCTTCCCACCGACTCCTCCTCGGCGACGACGCCGCTTTTTCGACGCCGCCAGGCAAGCCTTGGCGCCCAGGCGGTGCGCAGCGGTCTCTCCCGCCGCCGCACACACGGGGGCAGTGCGGTTCCGCGGCGCAGCCGGCCGCCTTGTGGCCGGGCTGCCCGCAGCGGAAGCACAGGGCGCTGCGGTCAACTCCCGCAGCACACCTGGCCCCCACATGCCCCACATCCAGGCAGCGGAAGCATCGCTGCGGCCTGGGGTCCAAAAGGACCGCACGAACGCGGGTCCATCCAATTGTTAGAGGGCGGCCATCTGTGATTAGCTTGGCCGCCGCAACCGGGCACTTGACCCACGCCGTGCCCTCCCTTGCTGCCTGGCGAGTGATCTGACCAACGGTGACGCTGGTGGCGGCGCACCCTCCAACTTCCGCCACCACCCGCGCCACGACCTCCTTGGTTGCTGAATCGCCAAGACCGGAGATGCGCAGCTCCGCGCACTTCTCCGGCCTGGCGACACGAACGTCGTCGCCGAGGGACGCCCTTAATTTTTCCGCCAATGCGTCCGCTTTGGCACTCCTCTCCGCACCAGCCACCTCGAGGATACGTCCCCCGGTGGCTGCAGTGCGGAAGCGCAGGCCGTCGATGCCGAGGCTTTTGAGGTCGATTGACCTCTCAGCCTCAGCAAGTTTTTCGGCGTAAGTCACGCCCCGAACTTCCGCTTCCCGCTGCAGCGTTATAACCACTGCTGCGGTTCGCGGTGCGCGGAGATTCGGGGCGCTCTTCTTTGCGCCTGTCTTCGCGGGTGCCCTAGCGGGCGCATTAGCGGGTTTCTTCGGCCGCTTGACAACGTTGTTCCACGTCTCAGTTTGGGACTGAGACGTGGAAGCTGGGGCCGGTTGATTTAAGGCCGACTGACGCTCTTGGCGCGTCGCCTCCACCTCACGCGCCGCAGCGCTCTTCTTCTTCCTTCTGTTCTTCTTCTCCCCCTGAGTTGGGAGAGAAGAAGAAGAGGCCGACGGAACGGCCGCGACAGAATCCTCCACCACAGATGTGGAGGGGACAGCAGGTAGAGGCGCGGCGGCAGAGGCGCCAGCGGCCTTGCGCTTTGAGCGCGCGGGCGCCGAAGCGCCGACGGAAGGGCCCGATGACTGGGCGACAGGTGCACCGCCAGGTGCCGGAGCACCGGCCATGCGGGCAGCGTTGCGTGCGTCCGCCGCTAGGGGAGGACGCAACCGAGGCGCCGGGAGCAGCCGATCCTCAAAGCCGGCGCGGCGCGCGTCGATGAGGAACAGCACCTCATCACGCGACAGCCCCGCCGACGGTGTTGGAGCGGCGCTCAACTGGCGCCTCAACTCCTCCATTTGGCCACGCACGGCCGCGAGTTCTCCCTTCAAGCGCATGACCTCGTCACTGCACTTGAGGGAGGCCATCTCTCGCATGTGCTCCAGTATCGACCCGGCGGCACTCCGCAGGCCCTGGACGCTCTGGCCCTTCAGGCGGGAGGATTTGTAGGCGATCGTATCGATCGCCTTCACCGCCTCCTCTACCGCCTTCGACAGCTGCTCGCACCGCAATACCGGAGCAGCTGCCGACGTCGACGCCTCCTCCTCCATTGTCGGGGATTTGCGGAGGAAGGAGAGTCGCCTCTCCTCCCGCCGCCGACGCTCCTCCGACGCTTCGTGTGCGGCCTGCGCGAGCTCTTCCTCCGCTTGGAGTTCGAGCTCGCGCTCCTGGGCCGCAATATAGTTGGCCTTGGCTCGGGCCAGGCCAACATACTGGCCCGTCGTTGGAGGGCGCCCACGCCCTCTTTTCACGGGCTGGCCCCTGATGGTGCTGGGGCCAGCCGACTCCTCACCGTCGCTGCCCGACTCCCCAGGGCTTTTACTGTTGCAGCGCTTGCGCTGCCACAACCTGGGGGTCGGGGAGGGACGGGAGGAAACGGTAATCATCGACTGGCAGCTGCTATCTGAGTCCGACAGCCGCTGCCAGTCGCATTTGATTCTTCCAGAAGCCTGCGGGGTCGTATCGCAGCGCGACAGCGACACCCGCAGCTCCTTCTCGCCCGGGGTTGGAGTCCCGGGCCTCGACACTTTCGCGTCACCTTCGATATTGTTCGTGTTCGTATCCATTATGAAACACCGAGATTAATAGATTTTTATGGCCACAAGTGCAGTCGATGCAGTTCGGTCACCCAACTTGCCACTCCGTTACGGTGGTCAAGTTGGGGTCCAGGGCGGACGACGTGGACGTATGCAATCGACACTTGGGGCCCCGCCCCACCCCAGGTTAGGTTAGGTTAGGTTAGGTTAGGTTAGGTTAGGTTAGGTTAGGTTAGGTTAGGTTAGGTTAGGTTTTTTTTTTTTTTTTTTTTTTTTTTTTTTTTTTTTTTTTTTTTTTTTTTTTTTTTTTATGCCCAGCTACCATGGATAGCTGGGTGTGTACCTTATCTATCCTCCGATGTCTACAATTCGGAGACTTTCCTACAATAATAATTTCATTCCAGTTCTCTCTGTTTCTCTGGTCTCTATCTTTCCGCATACCTTTTCTTTCTCTCATACTTCCCTCATATATTTTTCAGGTGGGACGCCTGCTAGTCTCTCTTCTAAGTATATATTTATTTTCTGTTATAATCTTAATCTACTAGGTAAATGAATGTAATCCACTCCTTCCAACATTTCCTTCTTTTCTTACAATTTGTTTCTTAATATTACTTATTTCTATTTAACATTTTTGTCTTTTAGTCTATTTATCCTAAATTTATTCTTTTCCCAGAGTGGGTTGTGGGTTGCCATAATTCCATATTTTCTTAGTTTCTCTAATTTCTTAATTTCTAGTTTCTTACATACTGTGTTACAGTTTCTATATTTATTACCAGGGTTGTTTTACAAGCAGCATAACTTATGTTATGCTGTAGTAATGCTACTTCTTATACTACTTTGTTCCTATCGTTTATAGCCTTACATATATCTACACAATATTTCAAGAACCTATCTCTATATTTTCCCGCTATTATTTCTTTGAAATTTATAACTGTTACGTCTTTACTAATATGCTGCTCTAGATTGTATCTGTGTCTCGAAAAAACCGGGCACTCCGCCAGTAGGTGAGGGATGGTCTCCTCGGTTTCGGAGTCGCAGAGACATGATGGGTCCCCCTTGCACTTGAATCGAGTCAAATACCCTGAGAACCCACCATGCCCCGACAGGACCTGTGTGGTGTGTTTGCTTGGAGTGAACTTCCGTATAGCCCTGTACGCGTCCACCGCGTTTGGGAAGAAGAGCTTTGTGGTCGAGGCGGTTTCGCCAGACTCGTATCTCCGATTCCATTCGCCAAGCGTGTCCATTCGGATCTGCCGCTTGACGAATGAGATCGGACACAGGTCATAGTCTGGTGCCCGCCTCGTCCCCAAGGCTGCCTCTTTAGCCAGCCGGTCAGCCCTCTCATTCCCCTCCATCCCCGCATGAGCCTTGACCCAGTACAAACGTATATATTTGCCTGAGAATATAATTTCGGTTATATTTCTCCTGGCTTCTACCGCCAGGGGATGGAGACGACTGGGATTTATGACCGTCTGGAGTGCCGCGGTTGAGTCGCTGTACACCCCGAAGCTTGTCGCGTTGTGTCTTCGGATCATCCTCGTTGCCTCGCATATGGCCAGGAGTTCCGCCTGATACACCGTGCAGTATGACGGCAGACCAAGCTTGCGGGCTCTCGTCTCGGCCCCATCTTTCCAAAAAGAAAGTGCGGCTCCGACTTTACCCGCAATCTTGCTGCCGTCTGTGAAGATCTTAATGTCAAAGTGCTCGTCAAGTTCGGTGTTATCTAGGGTGAAGAACTCCAAGCTCATATGTTCGGCGGGGTGAGGACTTTCCGCGACCGAAGACATTCGCTCGATCTCCCTCCCGGCCAGGTCTGGTATTGTTTCGCCTCTTCGGATGCTGTATAGTAGTGCGGCCTCCTTGACTCGAAGGTCAAGGGGCAATATACCGGCCAGCACCAAAGCCGCGTTGAGGGAGACCGTGCGATATGCCTTGCAGATCTTTTGTGCGAAACTGCGCTGTATAAAATTAAGCTTCTTCTTGATGCACAGCTTCCCAACCGCCGGCGCCCATGCGCCAGCCGCGTACAGCACTATAGGCTCCACGGTCGCTGTGTATATTGTTCGTATAATTTCAGGATGCAGCCCCCAGCTCGCCTTTGCCGCCCTGGTCAATTGCTTGTGGAGATTGGTAACTTTTGTACAGACGTTTTTGACGTGGGAGTTAAAGGTTAATTTATCGTCTATGGTGAGGCCAAGAATCTTTATCTCATTTTTGATGCCAACGTCAACCCCGCCCATGCTAAGTCGTGGTGTGTCGTACACCATCTTCTTTGTTATAACCATGGCGTGTGTTTTATGTGGTGCAAATTTCAGTTTTTGCCTGTCACCCCACGCCTTAACATGTTCGAGGGTGGCGTTGGCACGCCTCTCAATATCTCCCCCTGTTTCCCCGCAAAAGACCAGGACGACGTCATCGGCGAAAGCCTGCACATAATCGCCCCTTTTTTCGAGATCATGGAGCAAGGGATCCAGCAGGAGATTCCAGAGCATCGGACCACCGATAGAGCCCTGGACGCAGCCCTTCCAAGTTGTTACGGTATGCTCCTTGCCCGCGTACCTCACATGCACCCGACGGTCACTCATGTAACTATTGAGCACTCTCCTAAGTCCCTCCGGACATGCCTCCTCGACGAGCCGCATCTTGATGGCTGGCCACCATGCGCTGTCGAAGGCGCCCTCTATATCCAGTGACACTATTGTTACTATCCTCTTCTGGTCCAACCTTGTCCGGATGTTCTGGATTAGGTTACAGAGGGCGTCCTCGGTGCTTCTTTGCGGCATGAAGCCGTATTGGTGGGGGCTGATCCTCGAGTGCAGATGATGTCGAAGTCTCGACATAATCATCTTCTCGAGGATCTTTCCCAGCACCGGGAGGAGGCCAATTGGTCGGTAAGACTTAGGTTGCGAGTAGTTGTCTTTGCCCGGCTTACGTAATGCCACAACCGTCGCTTCTTTCCAGGCCTTCGGAAAATAATGCAGTGTGAGGCACTTGTTTGCGAGTCCAAGGAACAGTTCTGGATCAGTACTGATGGCGTGGCGGCAAATATCAGCGGTGAAGCCGTCAGCTCCGGGCGCCTTCTTTGGGTTGAATGACCGGATTGCTGTTTCGAGCTCGTGTGGGGTGAAAGGGGGATCGTGTGGTTCTCCACACGGTCCCCCCGCCACCACAATAGAGTCTTCCCTGACGATCTTTTGCTCGGCCGTGTCCTCCTCTTCCCTATCTTCAGGGTAAAAAGTCCGAGCTAGTAGTTCCGCTGAACCTTTCTCGTCCAGCGCCACGCCATTTTCTTCCAACAGTACATCCTCGGCTCTACCGGCGGTTCGCCCGATTACTCTGTAGATCCCCTCCCACATTCCCTCCCTATCCTGCTTACAGCAGAAACTCCTCCACGAAGATATTTGGGCTTTCTTGACTTCAGTCTCGTAACTCTCCTTGCTCTCCAGGTACTCTCTCACGACAGCTTCCCGCCGTATCTGTGCTGCGCATCTAATGCGTCTCCTTTTCGTGGTGACATCTCTCTTCAGTTTAGCTAGTTCGTCGGACCACCATGGAATCGAAAGCTTTTGATGTTTAGCCTTTTCTGGGATGGTTTTGCTGCATGTCTCGGTGATGATATGGCTGAAACCCTCGACTACGTCGTCAATTTCCTTCGCTGTCGTAATGGCTTCTATCTTCTCGACGGTCAGGTTCTCTCTCATCTTAAGCTCCGCCATACCCCCCCGAAACTCATCCCAGTTAGCCTTTCGGGTATTGTATCTGCGTGTTGTTCTCGCGATGTCGGTTCCTTTAGATCCTTTGAGCTTTATGCCGAAAGTGATTCCATTGTGATCCGATTCTGTAAGATTCTCTTCGACTTTCCAATTCACCACGTGATTTAGAGCCTTCTCATTACAGATTGTAATGTCAATGTGGCTCGTAAATCTTGTAGTACCCCTAATTGTGTCGAATGTGGGGGTATTACCCGTGTTGAGCACCTGGAGGCCCATTTCGTCTATCATTTCCAACAGCTCTATGCCCCTATTGTTGTTTTTTCTACTACCCCACCACGTGTTCCAAGCATTCCCGTCTCCCCCCATTATCAATTTTCCTACTCCAGGTTTGGCCGCAATTTTCTTTAGTTCCAGCAGGTACGGGCCAATTGGTTGGCTAGGCTCCAGGTAGAAGGAGACCAGTGTGATCTTCCAGGCGACCGTTTTGAGGCTCACCACTGAGATGTTGTTCGTGGTGAGTTCGGGATGTTGGACTACGTCGATGTTGGGGTCGAAGACAGCTATTGCTGCCTTGACCCTGTCCTCCCCAGTCGCGTTATTCTGGAAGATCCTGACTCCTGGGTAGCTCCTCATCACTGGAGCCTTGCCTTCCGTCCAGGGTTCCTGTATGAGGGCCGCTGTTATTTTGCGGTTTGCAGCTTCCAGTAGTAATTCCTGCTGCGCGATCTTCTGCTTCTGCAAGTTTGTTTGGAACACGCGGTAGATAGTATTTGCTGCCTGGCTGCCCTTAGCAGTACGCTACGGCTGACCGGGCTAGGGACTCCCAGCGCCGTCTGACGGGACACTCTTCGCTAAAGGCGTTGTGTTCGACTCTATCTATCTTTGCCTTGCGACAGTTTCTGCAAGATGGCAGTGCATTAACCATCCAGCTGTCGCAGTGCGCCTTTAAGTGTGGTCCCCCACAATGGCTACAGACATCTTCCGTTTCCGTACAGACCCTCCTCACGTGACCGTACGCCAGGCAGCGCGAGCACTGCACTAGTGGTGAGTGGTCTGCCACCCTCACCCGCTGCAGGTCTACGTGAAGAGTGCCCATGTCTGTCATTCTTCTCCATAGCTTAGGAGCTACATTTAGGACCACGTGACTTGTGTGGGGGTTCCTCGTCTTCTTCCGGAACTTGACTGAGAGACGTTCGTCCTCCTTGTTGAGGCCATCAAAGACATCCCGATTTTGCTTCCGGAGTGCCCTGAGCACCTCTTCGTCGGAATTGATGCTCAGGACATCCCTTAGAACCACCATCGGGTCCTTGTTTTTGATCTCCTCAACGAGGAGTCTCTCCTTCTCCAGTCTCGCTCGTGCGCTGTCCCTGTCCTTTGCTGTTGGACACCCAAGTATGATCTTGCGGTCCTTTGCCTTTCTCACCCTTTCCACTCTTATCCAGCCCTCCTTGGCATCCACTGCTCTCCTCACCCTTTCCAGAATTTGGTCGCCAGTCTCCTCCTCCTTTTCCGATGTTATTGCAATTGAGTGTAAAGCGGGTTTTATTTGTGGCACTCTTGAGGAGGTAGTTGTTATTCTGGCGTAGGTCTGTCTCTCCTGTACCTCGATGCTTTTTTGCAGTGCGGTTTGCAACTCCGCCATCTGTGCTGCATTTTTACTGAGCATCTCTGTGTGTTCGTTCAGTTTCTTTGTCAGAACCTCTAACTCGGGTGATTTGGCGGGCGCGTGGTTGGGTGGGGCAACCGAGACTTTGTCTACCCTTTCCGTCCCTGTCTCCATCTGTCTCACGATGTTTACCAATTTATCTAGCCACTGAGTGACGTCCGTCTTTATCTCCGTGCGGAGATTTTTGGCCAGGCCGAGAGAGGCCTTTGCCTTCTTGGCCATGTCAGCCGCCTGTGCCGCTTTACTGAGATATTCTTTCCCAGTCATTGGGCTATGCTCAATGGGCTGTGGTGTTTTAGCCTTTTTGGGTTTTTCGGCATCTACGGTTCTATCTGATGGCAAGGTGTTTTTTGGCGGACTGTATTCCAGGCGCTTTGACGGTCTCAGTGGGTTTGCCGCATTGAGGCTTTCGGAGGATGATGATTTTGATGTGCTCGCCTTTCCCTCAAAAGTCTCTAGACTCCGTCGTACAATTGATTTTTTCGTCACCGTCCTGGATGGTGACGTGCGAGCTGTTTCCTCCTCCACCTTTTTAATTGGTGTACGCTGAGACACAAACATCGTAGGAGGATATGCTTCGTCGGCTCTAGTGTCAAGTGAAGCTTATGGGGTATGTAAAGGGTACCCCAGTCCGCGTGTGAGGTAAGTTAGTGTAGATATCCGTAGGGTATGTAAAGGGTACCCTACTGGATTGTTTGTGTGGTGTGTGGTGTGTGTTTGTGTGTGTGTTTGATTGCGTGTGTTGTGCTTGTTTGCGAGTGTCTGTGTGTGTGTGTGTTGTTGGGTGTATTGTGTTATGTATGTGTGTGTGTGTGCTGTTCTGGGTGTGTTGTGACTGCACAGGTACTGCTCCTTACCTCTTACCAGCGGCCGGTGTCCGACGATGTAACAACAAATAATTCCTATCTTCCAGTCGCTGGTCAATTTAATCGATGTAGAGTCAATAGGACTTTTGTCCAATAGAGAGTTAAATAATTAATTTAAGCAAAAGCTTAAATATTGTAAAAAAGTAAAGGTATAATAAAATTGGGTCAAAAAGAAAAGAATAAAATGTAAGGCTTCACAATATGCTCTATCTAGAGCTGTCTTATATTAAAATAGTGTAGGAGAGCTCTACACCGTTCTCCTTTGTAGCACAGCTACGTCAATTCCAAAATAGTTTGCCAATAGGGGCTTGTCTTATCTAAAGTCCTAAAATCTAACTTAACTCTATGAAAATTTGGACAAAAGTCCAAATTTGTCCTATTCTAGTTGTCGCTCCACCTGTCTCGGAGTCCTCCCCTGCCTAATTTTGCTGAAAATCCCCAAACTTGCCGAAAAAATAATAATTTTGTTCCAAATCGCTACACGCTCTATGTAGAGTCGCGTAGGTAGGCCCAGCTGATAGCCCTCCTCGAGCCCAATCCGACAATCCCAAACACGGCTATCCCAGCCCAAGGGGTTCCGGAGCTACGCGGTTTGTAAATTTTTTGGAAAAATTTACAAAATTTTTACAATTTGTTACAACCTTCGTATCTCCGGAACCACTGGTCCGATCCTGCCCGTGTTTGGGTCTATCTCTATGTGCGCGACGAGACCTATCCTCTGGTAACCTTTTTTGAGCCTGAAAATTTTTTGACCCCAATCCCCCCCAATCCCCCCCAGTCAGGTAGAGTAGTGGCTGCTGAGCTCCCCAAAGAAACCCAGACCCCTCTACGACGCCCCGTTCCAATTTTACAGACGATCAAAGTTTTCCAAAATGGCGGCCGAGCTGTCAAACTCGAACTTTGATCGTCTGTAGCTCCGGTCCCAGACGTCGCAGAGCAGTCAAGATTGGGCTTACCTTGATCAGCTCAACCTCCCCTACCGACCCGAATGATTTTCAGCACCCCAAAATTTTGACGCTCCGATTTTCCTGAAATTCAGGAAACAGGTGGATATCGACCTCCCAAGCCTAAATCCAAAAATTTACGTTTCTAGGGCTACAGGTTCAGGAGTTATGGACGTGTAACCAAAAACAAAATGGCCGCCGAGCTGTCAAAACCAGATTTTGAACAGCTATAACTCGGCAACCATTCAACCTACGGTCGTCGGACTTTCTTCTACGGTCTTAGCACCTCCCCGGGTACCTCCCTGGAGGGGTTTGGGGCGAAAATAAAAATTTCGCTCCAATCGCCCCCAGACCTATGTGAGGTGAAAGCCCTTCACCCGAGCTGTCCAAACCCCAAAATCCTGCAGCTCTAGTCCTAACAGTTCAGGAGCTATCGCAATTTGAAAATTTTTACAAGTTTTAAAATTTTTACAAAAAATTGTCAAAATGTTCCAATTTCTCAATTTTGAAGCTAGAGACCCCTGGTTTTGACCTCAAAACACTAGTTTGGGGTGTTTAAAGCCAACCCCACCCTCAAACTGAATTGATTTTAATTATTTATTAATAAATAAGCAAAAAACATTAAAAAATCGACAGCTCCGAACTCACAAGAGCTAAAATTATTTAAAAAATGCCTAAAAATAGAGTAAATGTAGCTCTATCTTATAAAATAATAACACAAAATTGTTTCACATAAAAAGCCTGAAAATTTTTTGAAAATGTAAAAATAACAGTTTTTCAATTATGGCTCCCACACTAAAAATCTAAAAAATGTTGCAACTATGTAGTCCTGTTCTTTGAAGAAGCGCGCAACTGATAGCAGTTGCGCTTTTTTGAAAATCTTCTTAGTTTGGCTGCTATTTCAGTGCAAAGTTTGCAACTTTAAATATAAATTAATTAAAAACTATGTGGTGAAAAAATCGGATTTTTGCTAAAAAGTGATGACCTTGGTACCTTCTTTCTTCCTGCAGAAGACGGTGTAGCTGCTGCGATGGGATCAGCAAGCACGTGTTGACACGAGCACGTGGCGAAAAGTTTGTTTTCAATTTTCCGGAAAAACTAATAGTTTCCCGGAAAAACTGCAACTGCAGGCCGATGCGGGCCGCCGAGGTCTACTTGCACACACAATTTACTTTTCAGATTTGTCACTTTTCACAGATTTATTACAGATTTTGTGGAGCAAATTTTCACTTTAACCCCTAAAAAACGAGGTTTTTCACTTTTCACTTTTTTCCCAGATACGTGCGGCTGAATTGGACACTTCCAGCGTGTGCGCGGCGCCGAGACGCAACTTTTGGTGTATCGGACACTTCGGTAAGTAGCAAAAAACCCACAACTTTGAATTTTTTAGTAACGGAGCAAATCGAAAACGTGGCTTTCAGCTCAGAGGTCAGAATGCGACTGGGTTAGGTTAGGTTAGGTTAGGTTAGGTTTTTTTTTTTTTTTTTTTTTTTTTTTTGTTGACGCGGGGAATGCGTTTAGGCACCGTCATCCCAGCTACGGGGGTAGCTGGGACGGTGTGTGGGACTCACCGGTCCCGGAAACAGGGACCGTCCTACCCACTAAACCCCGCGGTGTTCCGACTCACCCTATAGCCGGGCCGAGGGATATGAAAAGTAGATTCTACATCGACCCGGCTAGGGATGCCCCGTAAGGTTGGGGCTCTCCTCGGGGGACCAGATGGTCGGCCCCCGGAGCTCCCTAAGGAGCTGAAGAAAGACAAGCCCGCATCGCACCGCCCTCGAACGTCCCTCTGAAAGCAGAGGGGGCAGAGAGCGGCCGAGCGGGCTGGCACTAAGGCACCTCCGGAACACGAGGAGGTGCCTTCCGCCAAACGATCATCGGTGGGTGAGGTCCCCCGACCACCACCCACCGGAACAGCACTAGTCGGGGGCGCGCACGAAAGCTGCCATGCGGCGCCCCCGAACCGGACGGCGAGGCGGGAGCGTTAGACCTGCACGCTCCCGAACTCGCAGCTCCTCTCTCTTTGCCGCCATCACCTCACAAGCAAACGAGGTGACGGCGGCCCAACATTCCTGGCTGCCGACCATGGCTTGCACCACGGCCGGCAACGACAAATTATTTCCAACACGGCCCGTGAGGGCGACACGCGGCCCGTCCCACGCCGCGCACTCGGCGAGTGTGTGCTCAGCCGAGTCCACGGCGCCACTTGAGCAGTGATGGCACACGGGGTCCGACTCCACACCCACCACCTCCCACAGGTACTTGGCGAAACAGCCATGTCCTGTGAGGAGCTGAGTGAGGTGGTACGTCGGCGCACCGTGCGCCCTCTCTACCCAAGGCCGAAGAACGGGCCGGACAGCCCCCACGAGCCGCGCGCTCGCAGAGGGAACAACCAATCTATTGGCCCACTTCCGGAAGAGATCGTCGCGAGCAGACTGTCTCCAGCGATCGATCTCGTCCGGGAGTGGGCGACCTCCATTAATCCGCACCAGGGCGCTTTCATTGTACACGCGAGTGAGGACTCCAGCCTCGAGATCCCACGGGGGGCTTCCGCCAATCAGACACGCCGCCTCGTAAGAGACGGTGCAGTACGCTCTCGCAGCCCTCTGCGCAATCACCCGCTGCGGTCTCCGCAGCAGGGGGATGGTTTTGGCGCAGAGAGCATCCGCCCAAATGGGCGCTCCGTAGAGCGCCTTGGAGCGCACTACACCGTCGTAGAGACGGCGACATGAACTTTCCGGCCCCCCTTTATTGGGGAGCAGCCGCGCCAGCCTTCCGGCGTATGACACCAGTTTTGGTGCCAGGCGCCGGAAGTGCTCGACGAAACCCCATCGACTATCGAGGACCAATCCTAGGTACTTCATGGTCTCCCCGATAGCGATGGGGGTGCCGCTCACCACAATGAAGGAATCTCGAGGTGGCCCCCGCCGAGGCCCGTGGAAAAACACGGCCTCGGACTTTTCGAGAGCCACCTGGAGTCCCAGCGCCCTGATGCGGCTGACCACCTGGGCAACGCCCGCGGTGGCCAGAACCTTCGCGTCCCTGAATTCTGGGCCCCGCGCGGTGACGAGGGTGTCGTCGGCGTAGCATATAATGCCGACCCCCGTAAGAGTTGCACCGCGCAGGACCCAGTCATAGCCGATGTTCCACAGGAGCGGACCAAGCACCGACCCCTGTGGAACACCGCACGACATCTCCTTGCGGACTATTCCCGACCGGGCCGGGTAGATAATGGCCCGGTCCACGAAATAGTCCGCAAGGACGCGCCTGAGGTACCACGGGACGTTGTGGTACCTCAGCGCCTCGGCGATGGTCTGCCAGGGGATGGTGTTGAAGGCGTTCGCGATGTCCAGCGACACCGCCAACAACACCTCCCCCCGACCGACCGCCTCTTCGACGCTGTCCCTGAGTCGGGAGATGGCGTCTAGGGTAGACCGCCCGCGACGGAACCCGTACTGGCCGCCGTCGAGGTTGGGCCCCGCCCCCTCAAGGTGCCCGACGAGACGAGCAGCGAGCACCCGCTCGAAAAGCTTGCTCATCTCGCCGAGCAAAACAATAGGGCGGTAGGCCGACGGCGACTCGACGGGGCGCCCGTGCTTCTTGATCAGCACGAGCTTCCCCGTCTTCCACGTTCGCGGGACCCTACCCGACGCCAAACACTCCGACATCAGGGAGAGCGTCTCCTCTTCGAACGCCGGCATGACCAGGGCGACGACCCGCCCTGGGATGCCGTCCGGACCGGGGGCGCGGTGTCTCAACTTGAGCTTGAGAACCGCCGCCCCCAACTCGGCATCGGACACGGGCGGGATCGCCTCCGTGTCAGCCGGCGTTCCCTCTGGTGTTGCCATACTCGGCGGGACCCACTCTTCCCGCGCAGGGAAGAGGGAGCTGACTACTTCATTTACGAAGGTGGGCTCGAGAGACCTGGTAAGCGGGGGCGCATAAGGCCGGAGTTTGTCGCTCACGGCCTTATACGGGCGCCCCCACGGATCTCCATTCAACGTCTCGAGCCACACCTTCCACGACTCATCTTTGGCGGCCTTGATTGCCGAGCGAAGGGCCGCTCGGGCGTCCCGGTATGCGGCGCGCAACTCCTCCATGAGGACAGGGTTTCCGTTCCTTCGACCGCGGTAGCGGGTGTACCGACGCTGGGCTGCGTGACTAGCAGCACGCAGCCCCTCCAGGTCGTCGTTCCACCAGTACACCCGCCGCCGCGGGTGAACTGATCCTGCCCTCCGCATCGCCGCATCGCAGACGCGGGTCAGAGCCTCGGACAACCGCTCCGACCTCGCGTCTACGTCCGGGTTTCCGCCAAACGCGGCCCATCGCTCGACGATGGCCGCCTCTTCCGCCAGCTCCCGGTTAAGCGATTTCAGTCGCCACCGTGGGCCCTCACCGGCCAGGGGACGGTCCTGAGCCCTCAGGGCGGGGGAGACGATATCGAACCGGACATACCGGTGGTCCGACATCGTCTCCACCTCCGTTACCACCCTCCAGCCACGTACGTGGTTCGCCGTTAGGTTAGGTTAGGTTAGGTTAGGTTAGGTTAGGTTAGGTTAGGTTAGGTTAGGTTAGGTTAGGTTAGGTTAGGTTAGGTTAGGTTAGGTTAGGTTAGGTTAGGTTAGGTTTTTTTTTTTTTTGTTAACGCGGGGAATGCATTTAGGCACCGTCATCCCAGCTACGGGGGTAGCTGGGACGGTGTGTGGGACTCACCGGTCCCGGAAGAAGGGACCGTCCTACCCACTAAACCCCGCGGTGTTCCGACTCACCCTATAGCCGGGCCGAAGGATATGAAGTTGAAGATTCTACGTCGACCCGGCTAGGGATGCCCCGTAGGGTTGGGGCTCTCCTCGGGGGGCCAGATGCTCGGCCCCCCGGAGCTCCCTAAGGAGCTGAAGAAAAGCACGCCCGCATCGCACCGCCCTCGTACGTCCCTCTGGAAGCAGAGGGGGCAGAGAGCGGCCGAGCGGGCGGGCACTAAGGCACCTCCGGAACACGGGGAGGTGCCTTCCGCCAAACGATCATCGGTGGGTGAGGTCCCCCGACCACCACCCACCGGAACAACACTAGTCGGGAGCGCGCATGAATTGAGCCATGCGACGCCCCCGAACCGGACGACGAGGCGGGAGCGTTCGACCTGCACGCTCCCGCACCCGCAATTCTTCTCTCTTTGCCGCCATCACCTCATTGGCAAAAGAGGTGACGGCGGCCCAACACTCCTGGCTGCCGACCATGGCTCGCACCACAGCCGACAGCGACAAATCAAATCCAACACGGCCCGTGAGGGCGACACGCGGCCCGTCCCACGCCGCGCACTCGGCGAGTGTGTGCTCAGCCGAGTCCACGGCGCCACTTGGGCAGTGACGGCACACGGGGTCCGACTCCACACCCACCACCTCCCACAGGTACTTGGCGAAACAGCCATGTCCTGTGAGGAGCTGAGTGAGGTGGTACGTCGGCGCACCGTGCGCCCTCTCTACCCAAGGCCGAAGAACGGGCCGGACAGCCCCCACGAGCCGCACGCTCGCGGAGGGACACTCCAACCTATTGGCCCACTTCCGGAAGAGATCGTCGCGAGCAGACTGTCTCCAGCGATCGATCTCGTCCGGGAGTGGGCGACCTCCATTCATCCGCACCAGGGCGCTTTCCTCGTACACGCGCTTGAGGACTCCAGCCTCGAGATCCCAAGGGGGGCTCCCGCCAATTAAACACGCCGCCTCGTAAGAGACGGTGCAGTACGCTCGCGCCGCCCTCTGCGCAATCACCCGCTGCGGTCTCCGCAGCAGGGGGATGGTTTTGGCACAGAGAGCGTCCGACCATATAGGCGCTCCGTAGAGCGCCTTGGAGCGCACTACACCGTCAGGTTAGGTTAGGTTAGGTTAGGTTAGGTTAGGTTAGGTTAGGTTAGGTTAGGTTAGGTTTTTTTTTTTGTTTTTTTTGTTGACGCGGGGAATGCATTTAGGCACCGTCATCCCAGCTACGGGGGTAGCTGGGACGGTGTGTGGGACTCACCGGTCCCGGAAGAAGGGACCGTCCTACCCACTAAACCCCGCGGTGTTCCGACTCACCCTATAGCCGGGCCGAAGGATATGAAGTTGAAGATTCTACGTCGACCCGGCTAGGGATGCCCCGTAGGGTTGGGGCTCTCCTCGGGGGACCAGATGGTCGGCCCCCCGGAGCTCCCTAAGGAGCTGAAGAAAACAAGCCCGCATCGCACCGCCCTCGTACGTCCCTCTGAAAGCAGAGGGGGCAGAGAGCGGCCGAGCGGGCGGGCACTAAGGCACCTCCGGAACACGGGGAGGTGCCTTCCGCCAAACGATCATCGGTGGGTGAGGTCCCCCGACCACCACCCACCGGGACAACACTAGTCGGGGGCGCGCACGAAAGCTGCCATGCGGCGCCCCCGAACCGGACGGCGAGGCGGGAGCGTCTGACCTGCACGCTCCCGCACCCGCAATTCCTCTCTCTTTGCCGCCATCACCTCATTGGCAAAAGAGGTGACGGCGGCCCAACACTCCTGGCTGCCGACCATGGCTCGCACCACAGCCGGCAGCGACAAATCAAAACCAATTTGGCCCGTGAGGGCGACTCGCGGCCCGTCCCACGCCGCGCACTCGGCGAGTGTGTGCTCGGCCGAGTCCACGGCGCCACTTGGGCAGTGACGGCACACGGGGTCCGACTCCACACCCACCACCTCCCACAGGTACTTGGCGAAACAGCCATGTCCTGTGAGGAGCTGAGTGAGGTGGTACGTCGGCGCACCGTGCGCCCTCTCCACCCAAGGCCGAAGAACGGGCCGGACAGCCCCCACGAGCCGCGCGCTCGCAGAGGGAACGACCAACCTATTGGCCCACTTCCGGAAGAGATCGTCGCGAGCAGACTGTCTCCAGCGATCGATCTCGTCCGGGAGTGGGCGACCTCCATTACTCCGCACCAGGGCGCTTTCCTCGTACACCCGTTTGAGGACTCCAGCCTCGAGGTCCCACGGGGGGCTTCCTCCAATTAGACACGCCGCCTCGTAAGAGACGGTGCAGTACGCTCGCGCCGCCCTCTGCGCAATCACCCGCTGCGGCCTCCGCAGCAGGGGGATGGTTTTGGCGCAGAGAGCGTCCGACCAAATAGGCGCTCCGTAGAGCGCCTTGGAGCGCACTACACCGTCATAGAGACGGCGACATGCACTTTCCGGCCCCCCTTTATTGGGGAGCAGCCGCGCCAGCCTTCCGGCGTATGACACCAGTTTTGGTGCCAGGCGCCGGAAGTGCTCGACGAAACCCCACCGACTATCGAGGACCAATCCTAGGTACTTCATGGTCTCCCCGATAGCGATGGGGGTGCCGCTCACCACAATGAAGGAATCTCGAGGTGGCCCTCGCCGAGGCCCGTGGAAAAACACGGCCTCGGACTTTTCGAGAGCCACCTGGAGTCCCAGCGCCCTGATGCGGCTGACCACCTGGGCAACGCCCGCGGTGGCCAGAACCTTCGCGTCCCTGAATTCTGGGCCCCGCGCGGTGACGAGGGTGTCGTCGGCGTAGCATATAATGCCGACCCCCGTTAGAGTTGCACCGCGCAGGACCCAGTCATAGCCGATGTTCCACAGGAGCGGACCAAGCACCGACCCCTGTGGAACACCGCACGACATCTCCCTGCGGACTATTCCCGACCGGGCCGGGTAGATAATGGCCCGGTCCACGAAATAGTCCGCAAGGACGCGCCTGAGGTACCACGGGACCTTGTGGTACCTCAGCGCCTCGGCGATGGTCTGCCAGGGGATGGTGTTGAAGGCGTTCGCGATGTCCAGCGACACCGCCAACAACACCTCCCCCCGACCGACCGCCTCTTCGACGCTGTCCCTGAGTCGGGAGATGGCGTCTAGGGTAGACCGCCCGCGACGGAACCCGTACTGGCCGCCGTCGAGGTTGGGCCCCGCCCCCTCAAGGTGCCCGACGAGACGAGCAGCGAGCACCCGCTCGAAAAGCTTGCTCATCTCGCCGAGCAAAACAATGGGGCGGTAGGCCGACGGCGACTCGACGGGGCGCCCGTGCTTCTTAAGCAGCACGAGCTTCCCCGTCTTCCACGTTCGCGGGACCCTACCCGACGCCAAACACTCCGACATCAGGGAGAGCGTCTCTTCTTCGAACGCCGGCATGACCAGGGCGACGACCCGCCCTGGGATGCCGTCCGGACAGGGGGCGCGGTGTCTCAACTTGAGCTTGAGAACCGCCGCCCCTAACTCGGCATCGGACACGGGCGGGATCGCCTCCGTGTCAGCCGGCGTTCCGTCTGGTGCCGCCATGCTCGGCGGGACCCACTCTTCCCGCGCAGGGAAGAGGGAGCTGACAACATCATTCACGAAGGTGGGCTCGAGAGACCTGGTGAGCGGGGGCGCATAAGGCCGGAGTTTGTCGCTCACGACCTTATACGGGCGCCCCCACGGATCTCCATTTAAAGTCTCGAGCCACACCTTCCACGACTCGTCTTTGGCGGCCTTGATCGCCGAGCGAAGGGCCGCTCGGGCGTCCCGGTATGCGGCGCGCAACTCCTCCACGAGGACAGGGTTTCCGGCCCTACGACCGCGGTAGCGGGTGTATCTTCGTTGGGCTGCGTGACTAGCAGCACGCAGCCCTTCAAGGTTGTCGTTCCACCAATACACCCGCCGCCGCGGCTGGACAGACCCTGCCCTTCGCATCGCCGCATCGCAGACGCGAGTCAGAGCCTCAGATAACCGCTCCGACCTCGCGTCCACGCTCGGGTTTCCGCCAAACGCGGCCCATCGCTCGACGATGGCCGCCTCTTCTGCCAGCTCCCGGTTCAGCGTTTTTAAGCGCCACCGTGGGCCCTCACCGGCCAGGGGACGATCGTGGGTCCTCAGGGCGGGGGAGACGATATCAAATCGGACATACCGGTGGTCCGACATCGTCTCCACCTCCGTGACCACCCTCCAGCCACGTACGTGGTTCGCCAGGCCAGAACTGGCAAAGGACAGGTCCACGATGGACCTGTTCCCAGTCTCCCCCACGTACGTGGGGACCGTCCCCTGGTTCAGCAGCACCAGATCCATGGACACCGCCCAATCCTCCAACAACTCCCCCCGCAAGTCCGTCGCCGGAGATCCCCACGCCGTAGAGTGGGCGTTGAAATCCCCGACGACGATGAGCGGGGTGGGGTGTGCTTCCGCCACAAGAGCCCCGAGCTCAACGAGTAACTGCTCAAATTGAGCACGGGTCTTCCTGGGCGGACAGTACACCCCGATCACTGCAGCGTCTCCCAGCAGAGCGAGGACGCACATTCGTCCTTTGGACACCTTATCGAAGGCGCCCCGCTGGGAGACGATAGCCACTCCACCGTCGCGGTCGCTGGCCCAATCATCACGGGCACGAACCGCGTACGGTTCGGCGACTACAGCCACGGTCGTCTGCCACTGCGCTACGGACTGGATCAAAACATCCTGGGCCGCAGGTTAGGTTAGGTTAGGTTTTTTTTTTTTTTTTTTTGTTGACGCGGGGAATGCGTTTAGGCACCGTCATCCCAGCTACGGGGGTAGCTGGGACGGTGTGTGGGACTCACCGGTCCCGAAAACAGGGACCGTCCTACCCACTAAACCCCGCGGTGTTCCGACTCACCCTATAGCCGGGCCGAGGGATATGAAGAGCAGATTCTACATCGACCCGGCTAGGGATGCCCCGTAGGGTTGGGGCTCTCCTCGGGGGACCAGATGGTCGGCCCCCGGAGCTCCCTAAGGAGCTGAAGAAAACAAGCCCGCATCGCACCACTCTCGAGCGCCCCTCTGAAAGCAGAGGGGGTAGAGAGCGGCCGAGCGGGCGGGCACTAAGGCACCTCCGGAACACGGGGAGGTGCCTTCCGCCAAACGATCATCGGTGGGTGAGGTCCCCCGACCACCACCCACCGGAACAACACTAGTCGGGAGCGCGCATGAACTGAGCCATGCGACGCCCCCGAACCGGACGGCGAGGCGGGAGCGTTTGACCTGCACGCTCCCGCACCCGCAATTCCTCTCTCTTTGCCGCCATCACCTCATTGGCAAAAGAGGTGACGGCGGCCCAACACTCCTGGCTGCCGACCATGGCTCGCACCACAGCCGGCAGCGACAAATCAAAACCAATTTGGCCCGTGAGGGCGACTCGCGGCCCGTCCCACGCCGCGCACTCGGCGAGTGTGTGCTCTGCCGAGTCCACGGCGCCACTTGGGCAGTGACGGCACACGGGGTCCGACTCCACACCCACCACCTCCCACAGGTACTTGGCGAAACAGCCATGTCCTGTGAGGAGCTGAGTGAGGTGGTACGTCGGCGCACCGTGCGCCCTCTCTACCCAAGGCCGAAGAACGGGCCGGACAGCCCCCACGAGCCGCACGCTCGCGGAGGGACACTCCAACCTATTGGCCCACTTCCGGAAGAGATCGTCGCGAGCAGACTGTCTCCAGCGATCGATCTCGTCCGGGAGTGGGCGACCTCCATTCATCCGCACCAGGGCGCTTTCCTCGTACACGCGCTTGAGGACTCCAGCCTCGAGATCCCAAGGGGGGCTCCCGCCAATTAAACACGCCGCCTCGTAAGAGACGGTGCAGTACGCTCGCGCCGCCCTCTGCGCAATCACCCGCTGCGGTCTCCGCAGCAGGGGGATGGTTTTGGCACAGAGAGCGTCCGACCATATAGGCGCTCCGTAGAGCGCCTTGGAGCGCACTACACCGTCGTAGAGACGGCGACATGCACTTTCTGGCCCCCCTTTATTGGGGAGCAGCCGCGCCAGCCCTCCGGCGTATGACACCAGTTTAGGTGCCAGGCGCCGGAAGTGCTCGACGAAACCCCACCGACTATCGAGGACCAATCCTAGATATTTCATGGTCTCCCCGATAGCGATGGGGGTGCCGCTCACCACAATGGCGGAATCTCGAGGTGGCCCCCGACGAGGCCCGTGGAAGAACACGGCCTCGGACTTATCGAGAGCCACCTGGAGTCCCAGCGCCCTGATGCGGCTGACCACCTGGGCAACGCCCGCGGTGGCCAGAACCTTCGCGTCCCTGAATTCTGGGCCCCGCGCGGTGACGAGGGTGTCGTCGGCGTAGCAGATAACGCCGACCCCCGTAAGAGTTGCACCGCGCAGGACCCAGTCATAGCCGATGTTCCACAGGAGCGGACCCAGAACCGACCCCTGTGGAACACCGCACGACATCTCCTTGCGGACTATTCCCGACCGGGCCGGGTAGATGATGGCCCGGTCCACGAAATAGTCCGCAAGTACGCGCCTGAGGTACCACGGGACGTTGTGGTACCTCAGCGCCTCGGCGATGGTCTGCCAGGGGATGGTGTTGAAGGCGTTCGCGATGTCCAGCGACACCGCCAACAACACCTCCCCCCGACCGACCGCCTCTTGGACGCTGTCCCTGAGTCGGGAGATGGCGTCCAGGGTAGACCGCCCGCGACGGAACCCGTACTGGCCGCCGTCGAGATTGGGCCCCGCCCCCTCAAGGTGCCCGACGAGACGAGCAGCGAGCACCCGCTCGAAAAGCTTGCTCATCTCGCCGAGCAAAACAATGGGGCGGTAGGCCGACGGCGACTCGACGGGGCGCCCGTGCTTCCTGAGCAGCACGAGCTTCCCCGTCTTCCACGTTCGCGGGACCCTACCCGACGCCAAACACTCCGACATCAGGGAGAGCGTCTCTTCTTCGAACGCCGGCATGACCAGGGCGACGACCCGCCCTGGGATGCCGTCCGGACCGGGGGCGCGGTGTCTCATCTTGAGTTTGAGAACCGCCGCCCCCAACTCGGCATCGGACACGGGCGGGATCGCCTCCGTGTCAGCCGGCGTTCCGTCTGGTGCCGCCATACTCGGCGGGACCCACTCTTCCCGCGCAGGGAAGAGGGAGCTGACTACTTCATTGACGAAGGTGGGCTCGAGAGACCTGGTGAGCGGGGGCGCATAAGGCCGGAGTTTATCGCTCACGACCTTATACGGGCGCCCCCACGGATCTCCGTTCAACGTCTCGAGCCACACCTTCCACGACTCGTCTTTGGCGGCCTTGATTGCCGAGCGAAGGGCCGCTCGGGCATCCCGGTATGCGGCGCGCAACTCCTCCATGAGGACAGGGTTTCCATTCCTTCGACCGCGGTAGCGGGTGTACCGACGCTGGGCTGCGTGACTAGCAGCACGCAGCCCCTCCAGGTCGTCGTTCCACCAGTACACCCGCCGCCGCGGGTGAACTGATCCTGCCCTCCGCATCGCCGCATCGCAGACGCGAGTCAGAGCCTCGGATAACCGCTCCGACCTCGCGTCTACGTCCGGACTTCCGCCAAACGCGGCCCATCGCTCGACGATGGCCGCCTCTTCCGCCAGCTCCCGGTTAAGCGATTTTAGTCGCCACCGTGGGCCCTCACCGGCCAGGGGACGATCCTGAGCCCTCAGGGCGGGGGAGACGATATCGAACCGGACGTACCGGTGGTCCGACATCGTCTCCACCTCCGTTACCACCCTCCAGCCACGTACGTGGTTCGCCAGGTCAGAACTGGCGAAGGACAGGTCCACGATAGACGTGTTCCCGTTCTCCCCCACGTACGTGGGGACCGTCCCCTGATTTAGCAGCACCAAACCCATGGACACCGCCCAATCCTCCAATAACTCACCCCGCAAGTCCGTCGTCGGAGATCCCCACGCCGTAGAGTGGGCGTTAAAGTCTCCGACGACGACGAGCGGGGTGGGGTGTGCCTCCGCCACAAGAACCCCGAGCTCAACGAGTAACTGCTCGAATTGAGCACGGGTCTTCCTGGGCGGACAGTACACCCCGATCACTGCAGCGTCTCCCAGCAGCGCGAGGACGCACATTCGTCCTTTGGTCACCCGATCAAAGGCGCCCCGCTGGGAGACGATAGCCACCTCACCGTCGCGGTCGCTGGCCCAATCATCGCGGGCACGAACCGCGTACGGTTCGGCGACTACAGCCACGGTCGTCTGCCACTGCGCTACGGACTGGATCAAAACATCCTGGGCCGCAGCGCAGTGCCTGACGTTGGCCTGCAGGACCGAGAATGTGGACATCTAGGATTGAGCAGTGTCCATAACCTCCACAGATTGGGTGGGAGCGGGGTCCGCGACCGGCCCGACCCGCCTCCCACCGACTCCTCCTCGGCGACGACGTCGCTTCTTTGATGCCGCCAGGCAAACCTTGGCGCCCAGGCGGTGCGCAGCGGCCTCTCCCGCCGCCGCACACACGGGGCAGTGCGGATCCGCGGCGCAGCCGGCCGCTTTGTGGCCGGGCTGCCCGCAGCGGAAGCACAGGGCGCTGCGGTCAACTCCCGCAGCACACCTGGCCCCCACGTGCCCCTCATCCAGGCAGCGGAAGCACCGCTGCGGCCTGGGGTCCAAAAGGACCGCACGGACGCGGGTCCAACCGATGACGAGTGCGCGGCCATCCGTTACTAGTTTGGCCGCCGCGACGGGGCACTTCACCCACGCCGTGCCCTCCCTGCTTGCCTGGCGGACTATATTTCCGATAACGACGCTGGTGATGGCGCAACCTCCAACGTCCGCCACCACCCGCGCCACAACCTCCTTCGTCGCTGAATCGCCCAGACCGGAGATGCGCAGCTCCGCGCACTTCTCCGGCCTGGCGACACGAACGTCGTCGCCGAGGGATGCCCTGAGTCTTGACGCCAAGGCGTCCGCTTTCGCGCCTCTGTCCGCACCCGCCACCTCAAGTATGCGACCCCCGGTGGCCGCAGTGCGGAAGCGCAGGCCGTCAATACCGAGGCTTTTGAGGTCGATTGACCTCTCAGCCTCGGCAAGCTTTTCTGCGTAGGTTACGCCCCGACTCTCCGCTTCTCGCTGCAGCGTGATTACCACAGCTGCAGTTCGCGGCGCACGGAGGTTCGGAGCGCTCTTCGTTTTGACAGGCCTCGCGGGCGCCTTGGTGGTCGCATTGGCGGGCGTCTTCGGCGTTTTCTTTGGCCGCCTTACCACGTTATTCCACGTCTCAGTTTGGGACTGAGACGTGGAAGCCGGGGCCGGTTGGGTTGAGGCCGACTGGCGCTCTCTGCGCGTCGCCTCCACCTCACGCGCCGCAGCGCTCCTCCTCTGTTTCTTGTTCTTCTTCTTCCCCTTGGATGGGGCAGAAGAAGAAGAGGCCGGCGGAGCGGCCACGACCGATTCCGTTACCTCCACCGCAGACGTGGAGGGGACGGGAGGCACAGGCGCGGCGGCAGAGGCGCCAGCGGCCTTTCGCTTGGAGCGCGTGGGCGCAGGAGCGCCGACGGAAGGGCCCACGGAAGGACCGACAGAAGCACCGCCGGGTGCTGAAGCAGTGGCCGTGCGGGCGGCGTTGCGCGCGTCCGCCGCAAGGGGAGGACGCAACCGAGGCGCCGGGAGCAGCCGGTCCTCGAAGCCGGCGCGGCGTGCGTCAATGAGGTAAAGAACCTCATCGCGCGACAGCCCCGCCGACCGTGTTGAAGCGGCGCTCAGTTGGCGCCTCAATTCCTCCATCTCGGCCCGCACGGCCGTGAGCTCTCCCTTCAAACGGAGAACTTCCTCATTGCACGTGAGGGAGGCCATCTCCCTCATGTGCTCCCTTATTGAGCCGGCGGCACTCCGCAGGCCCTGTACACTTTGGCCCTTCAGGCGTGAGGACTTGAAGGCGATCATCTCGATCGACTTCAACCCCTCCTCGACCGCCACCTTCAGCTGGTCGGACCTCAACACCGGTACAGCTGCCGACGTCGACGCCTCCTCCATCGTCGGGGATTTTCGGAGGAAGGAGCGCCGCCCCTCCTCCCGCCTCAGACGCTCCTCCTCCTTGGCCTGGAAGGCGTCCCGCGCGAGCTCTTCCTCCGCCTGGAGCTCGAGCTCGCGCTCCTTCGCCGCAATATAAGTCGCCCTGGCTTGGGCCAGGCCAACATACATCCCCGTCGTTGGCGGGCGCCCACGCCCTCTTTTCACGGGCTGGCCCCTGATGTTGCTGGGGCCAGCCGACTCCTCACCGTCACTGCCCGACTCCCCAGGGCTCTTACTGTTGCAGCGCTTGCGCTGCCACAACCTGGGGGTCGAACAGGGACGGGAGGAAACCGTCTCCATGGACTGACAGCTGCTATCAGAGTCAGATAGCCGCTGCCAGTCACACTTTATGTCTCGACATGCACTGTGCGGGGTCGTGTCGCACCGCGACAACGACACTCGCAACTCCTTCACGCCCGGGGTTGGAGTCCCGGGCCTCGACACTTCCGCGTCGACCTCTACAACGTCATTTGGTTTTTTGTTTATATTTAAATTTTGTTCACTTTCCATTTTGTTCCCACGAGAAGAGACGAAGGGTTTCACTCCCTGGGTGACGCTCATTCCAGGGAGCGGGCTAATTACTGCAGGGTTCGCCAGGTGCCCTACAGGTTTTAACGACTTCGCTGTCGGGTTTTAAAGACTGTCCTTGTCGCGGGCCGGCCAATTAAGGCAAGCCCTCCGGTCCCTAAGGACACCACGTACCGACTGGAGCCACCAGTCAGATGGTTGCGATGACCTTAGGGGCTACGGAACGCGAGGAGGGTGGCTGGTCCTCCCCAACACCGACGCCTGTGTAGACCCCTGCGCGAGCAGTAGGCCTACGCGTCCACGACTCTCCCCGCTTCTACCGGCCGCAGCCGGGAGCAGACAACAACAAGCTGCGTCGCGACGCTACAACCGGGTCTCCGGGAGCTATCGCGACGCCGCAGACCTTGCAGGCCCGCCAAACAACGACCCCCTCGTGCAATGGGGTCAGCTTCAGTCGAGAAGACGACCGACAATCACCGCGCTTCTACCGGCAAAAAAGCCGGGAGCGGACAACAACAAGCTGCGCCGCGACGCTACAACCGGATCTCCGGGAGACGACGCGACGCCGCAGGCCTTGAAGACCCGCCAAACCACGACCCCCTCGTACAATGGGGTCAGCTTTGATCGGTGAAATAACCGACCAATGGACGACAAATAAGGCTTCTACCGTTTCCGGGAGCGAACGTCACAAACTTGCCACGGCGAGGACACGCCGCGACACCGCAGGCCTAGCAGGCCCGCCAGACCACGACCCCCTCGTGCAATGGGGTCGGCTGTCGGGATATTGGTTCATCGACTTACAGGGGCAGCAAATTTTAGCGCTGCGCCTGTTAGCCGACTATCCAGGATGCACCGTCTTAGTCCAGTTGCCACTCCCCCCGGGCATATAGCCCGAAGGGATAGGAAACCGGTCCAAGCCAGGTTAGGTTAGGTTTTTTTTTTTTTTTTGTTGACGCGGGGAATGCATTTAGGCACCGTCATCCCAGCTACGGGGGTAGCTGGGACGGTGTGTGGGACTCACCGGTCCCGGAAGAAGGGACCGTCCTACCCACTAAACCCCGCGGTGTTCCTCCTCACCCTATAGCCGGGCCGAGGGATATGAAGATGAAGATTCAACGTCGACCCGGCTAGGGATGCCCCGTAAGGATGGGGCTCTCCTCGGGGGACCAGATGGTCGGCCCCCCGGAGCTCCCTAAGGAGCTGAAGAAGCAGCAAGCCCGCATCGCACCGCCCTCGTACGTCCCTCTGGAAGCAGAGGGGGCAGAGAGCGGCCGAGCGGGCGGGCACTAAGGCACCTCCGGAACACGGGGAGGTGCCTTCCGCCAAACGATCATCGGTGGGCGGGGTCCCCCGACCACCACCCACCGGAACAACACTAGTCGGGAGCGCGCATGAATTGAGCCATGCGACGCCCCCGAACCGGACGGCGAGGCGGGAGCGTTAGACCTGCACGCTCCCGCACCCGCAGCTCCTCTCTCTTTGCCGCCATCACCTCATTGGCAAAAGAGGTGACGGCGGCCCAACACTCCTGGCTGCCGACCATGGCTTGCACCACGGCCGGCAGCGACAAATCAACACCAATACGGCCCGTGAGGGCGACACGCGGCCCGTCCCACGCCGCGCACTCGGCGAGTGTGTGCTCAGCCGAGTCCACGGCGCCACTTGGGCAGTGACGGCACACGGGGTCCGACTCCACACCCACCACCTCCCACAGGTACTTGGCGAAACAGCCATGTCCTGTGAGGAGCTGAGTGAGGTGGTACGTCGGCGCACCGTGCGCCCTCTCTACCCAAGGCCGAAGAACGGGCCGGACAGCCCCCACGAGCCGCACGCTCGCGGAGGGACACTCCAACCTATTGGCCCACTTCCGGAAGAGATCGTCGCGAGCAGACTGTCTCCAGCGATCGATCTCGTCCGGGAGTGGGCGACCTCCATTCATCCGCACCAGGGCGCTTTCCTCGTACACGCGCTTGAGGACTCCAGCCTCGAGATCCCAAGGGGGGCTCCCGCCAATTAAACACGCCGCCTCGTAAGAGACGGTGCAGTACGCTCGCGCCGCTCTCTGCGCAATCACCCGCTGCGGTCTCCGCAGCAGGGGGATGGTTTTGGCACAGAGAGCGTCCGACCAAATAGGCGCTCCGTAGAGCGCCTTGGAGCGCACTACACCGTCGTAGAGACGGCGACATGCACTTTCCGGCCCCCCTTTATTGGGGAGCAGCCGCGCCAGCCTTCCGGCGTATGACACCAGTTTAGGTGCCAGGCGCCGGAAGTGCTCGACGAAACCCCACCGACTATCGAGGACCAATCCTAGATATTTCATGGTCTCCCCGATAGCGATGGGGGTGCCGCTCACCACAATGGCGGAATCTCGAGGTGGCCCCCGACGAGGCCCGTGGAAAAACACGGCCTCGGACTTATCGAGAGCCACCTGGAGTCCCAGCGCCCTGATGCGGCTGACCACCTGGGCAACGCCCGCGGTGGCCAGAACCTTCGCGTCCCTGAATTCTGGGCCCCGCGCGGTGACGAGGGTGTCGTCGGCGTAACAAATAATGCCGACTCCCGTAAGAGTTGCACCGCGCAGGACCCAGTCGTAGCCGATGTTCCACAGGAGCGGACCAAGCACCGACCCCTGTGGAACACCGCACGACATCTCCTTGCGGACTATTCCCGACCGGGCCGGGTAGATAATGGCCCGGTCCACGAAATAGTCCGCAAGGACGCGCCTGAGGTACCACGGGACGTTGTGGTACCTCAGCGCCTCGGCGATGGTCTGCCAGGGGATGGTGTTGAAGGCGTTCGCGATGTCCAGCGACACCGCCAACAACACCTCCCCCCGGCCGACCGCCTCTTGGACGCTGTCCCTGAGTCGGGAGATGGCGTCCAGGGTAGACCGCCCGCGACGGAACCCGTACTGGCCGCCGTCGAGATTGGGCCCCGCCCCCTCAAGGTGCCCGACGAGACGAGCAGCGAGCACCCGCTCGAAAAGCTTGCTCATCTCGCCGAGCAAAACAATGGGGCGGTAGGCCGACGGCGACTCGGCGGGGCGCCCGTGCTTCCTGAGCAGCACGAGCTTCCCCGTCTTCCACGTTCGCGGGACCCTACCCGACGCCAAACACTCCGACATCAGGGAGAGCGTCTCTTCTTCGAACGCCGGCATGACCAGGGCGACGACCCGCCCTGGGATGCCGTCCGGACCGGGGGCGCGGTGTCTCATCTTGAGTTTGAGAACCGCCGCCCCCAACTCGGCATCGGACACGGGCGGGATCGCCTCCGTGTCAGCCGGCGTTCCGTCTGGTGCCGCCATACTCGGCGGGACCCACTCTTCCCGCGCAGGGAAGAGGGAGCTGACTACTTCATTGACGAAGGTGGGCTCGAGAGACCTGGTGAGCGGGGGCGCATAAGGCCGGAGTTTATCGCTCACGACCTTATACGGGCGCCCCCACGGATCTCCGTTCAACGTCTCGAGCCACACCTTCCACGACTCGTCTTTGGCGGCCTTGATTGCCGAGCGAAGGGCCGCTCGGGCATCCCGGTATGCGGCGCGCAACTCCTCCATGAGGACAGGGTTTCCATTCCTTCGACCGCGGTAGCGGGTGTACCGACGCTGGGCTGCGTGACTAGCAGCACGCAGCCCCTCCAGGTCATCGTTCCACCAGTACACCCGCCGCCGCGGGTGAACTGATCCTGCCCTCCGCATCGCCGCATCGCAGACGCGAGTCAGAGCCTCGGATAACCGCTCCGACCTCGCGTCTACGTCAGGACTTCCGCCAAACGCGGCCCATCGCTCGACGATGGCCGCCTCTTCCGCCAGCTCCCGGTTAAGCGATTTTAGTCGCCACCGTGGGCCCTCACCGGCCAGGAGACGATCCTGAGCCCTCAGGGCGGGGGAGACGATATCGAACCGGACGTACCGGTGGTCCGACATCGTCTCCACCTCCGTTACCACCCTCCAGCCACGTACGTGGTTCGCCAGGTCAGAACTGGCGAAGGACAGGTCCACGATAGACGTGTTCCCGTTCTCCCCCACGTACGTGGGGACCGTCCCCTGATTTAGCAGCACCAGACCCATGGACACCGCCCAATCCTCCAATAACTCACCCCGCAAGTCCGTCGTCGGAGATCCCCACGCCGTAGAGTGGGCGTTAAAGTCTCCGACGACGACGAGCGGGGTGGGGTGTGCTTCCGCCACAAGAACCCCGAGCTCAACGAGTAACTGCTCGAATTGAGCACGGGTCTTCCTGGGCGGACAGTACACCCCGATCACTGCAGCGTCTCCCAGCAGCGCGAGGACGCACATTCGTCCTTTGGTCACCCGATCAAAGGCGCCCCGCTGGGAGACGATAGCCACCTCACCGTCGCGGTCGCTGGCCCAATCATCGCGGGCACGAACCGCGTACGGTTCGGCGACTACAGCCACGGTCGTCTGCCACTGCGCTACGGACTGGATCAAAACATCCTGGGCCGCAGCGCAGTGCCTGACGTTGGCCTGCAGGACCGAGAATGTGGACATCTAGGATTGAGCAGTGTCCATAACCTCCACAGATTGGGTGGGAGCGGGGTCCGCGACCGGCCCGACCCGCCTCCCACCGACTCCTCCTCGGCGACGACGTCGTTTCTTTGATGCCGCCAGGCAAACCTTGGCGCCCAGGCGGTGCGCAGCGGCCTCTCCCGCCGCCGCACACACGGGGCAGTGCGGATCCGCGGCGCAGCCGGCCGCTTTGTGGCCGGGCTGCCCGCAGCGGAAGCACAGGGCGCTGCGGTCAACTCCCGCAGCACACCTGGCCCCCACGTGCCCCTCATCCAGGCAGCGGAAGCACCGCTGCGGCCTGGGGTCCAAAAGGACCGCACGGACGCGGGTCCAACCGATGACGAGTGCGCGGCCATCCGTTACTAGTTTGGCCGCCGCGACGGGGCACTTCACCCACGCCGTGCCCTCCCTGCTTGCCTGGCGGACTATATTTCCGACAACGACGCTGGTGATGGCGCAACCTCCAACGTCCGCCACCACCCGCGCCACAACCTCCTTCGTCGCTGAATCGCCCAGACCGGAGATGCGCAGCTCCGCGCACTTCTCCGGCCTGGCGACACGAACGTCGTCGCCGAGGGATGCCCTGAGTCTTGACGCCAATGCGTCCGCTTTCGCGCCTCTGTCCGCACCCGCCACCTCAAGTATGCGACCCCCGGTGGCCGCAGTGCGGAAGCGCAGGCCGTCAATACCGAGGCTTTTGAGGTCGATTGACCTCTCAGCCTCGGCAAGCTTTTCTGCGTAGGTTACGCCCCGACTCTCCGCTTCTCGCTGCAGCGTGATTACCACAGCTGCAGTTCGCGGCGCACGGAGGTTCGGAGCGCTCTTCGTTTTGACAGGCCTCGCGGGCGCCTTGGTGGTCGCATTGGCGGGCGTCTTCGGCGTTTTCTTTGGCCGCCTTACCACGTTATTCCACGTCTCAGTTTGGGACTGAGACGTGGAAGCCGGGGCCGGTTGGGTTGAGGCCGACTGGCGCTCTCTGCGCGTCGCCTCCACCTCACGCGCCGCAGCGCTCCTCCTCTGTTTCTTGTTCTTCTTCTTCCCCTTGGATGGGGCAGAAGAAGAAGAGGCCGGCGGAGCGGCCACGACCGATTCCGTTACCTCCACCGCAGACGTGGAGGGGACGGGAGGCACAGGAGCGGCGGCAGAGGCGCCAGCGGCCTTTCGCTTGGAGCGCGTGGGCGCAGGAGCGCCGACGGAAGGGCCCACGGAAGGACCGACAGAAGCACCGCCGGGTGCTGAAGCAGTGGCCGTGCGGGCGGCGTTGCGCGCGTCCGCCGCAAGGGGAGGACGCAACCGAGGCGCCGGGAGCAGCCGGTCCTCGAAGCCGGCGCGGCGTGCGTCAATGAGGTAAAGAACCTCATCGCGCGACAGCCCCGCCGACCGTGTTGAAGCGGCGCTCAGTTGGCGCCTCAATTCCTCCATCTCGGCCCGCACGGCCGTGAGCTCTCCCTTCAAACGGAGAACTTCCTCATTGCACGTGAGGGAGGCCATCTCCCTCATGTGCTCCCTTATTGAGCCGGCGGCACTCCGCAGGCCCTGTACACTTTGGCCCTTCAGGCGTGAGGACTTGAAGGCGATCATCTCGATCGACTTCAACCCCTCCTCGACCGCCACCTTCAGCTGGTCGGACCTCAACACCGGTACAGCTGCCGACGTCGACGCCTCCTCCATCGTCGGGGATTTTCGGAGGAAGGAGCGCCGCCCCTCCTCCCGCCTCAGACGCTCCTCCTCCTTGGCCTGGAAGGCGTCCCGCGCGAGCTCTTCCTCCGCCTGGAGCTCGAGCTCGCGCTCCTTCGCCGCAATATAAGTCGCCCTGGCTTGGGCCAGGCCAACATACATCCCCGTCGTTGGCGGGCGCCCACGCCCTCTTTTCACGGGCTGGCCCCTGATGTTGCTGGGGCCAGCCGACTCCTCACCGTCACTGCCCGACTCCCCAGGGCTCTTACTGTTGCAGCGCTTGCGCTGCCACAACCTGGGGGTCGAACAGGGACGGGAGGAAACCGTCTCCATGGACTGACAGCTGCTATCAGAGTCAGATAGCCGCTGCCAGTCACACTTTATGTCTCGACATGCACTGTGCGGGGTCGTGTCGCACCGCGACAACGACACTCGCAACTCCTTCACGCCCGGGGTTGGAGTCCCGGGCCTCGACACTTCCGCGTCGACCTCTACAACGTCATTTGGTTTTTTGTTTATATTTAAATTTTGTTCACTTTCCATTTTGTTCCCACGAGAAGAGACGAAGGGTTTCACTCCCTGGGTGACGCTCATTCCAGGGAGCGGGCTAATTACTGCAGGGTTCGCCAGGTGCCCTACAGGTTTTAACGACTTCGCTGTCGGGTTTTAAAGACTGTCCTTGTCGCGGGCCGGCCAATTAAGGCAAGCCCTCCGGTCCCTAAGGACACCACGTACCGACTGGAGCCACCAGTCAGATGGTTGCGATGACCTTAGGGGCTACGGAACGCGAGGAGGGTGGCTGGTCCTCCCCAACACCGACGCCTGTGTAGACCCCTGCGCGAGCAGTAGGCCTACGCGTCCACGACTCTCCCCGCTTCTACCGGCCGCAGCCGGGAGCAGACAACAACAAGCTGCGTCGCGACGCTGCAACCGGGTCTCCGGGAGCTATCGCGACGCCGCAGACCTTGCAGGCCCGCCAAACAACGACCCCCTCGTGCAATGGGGTCAGCTTCAGTCGAGAAGACGACCGACAATCACCGCGCTTCTACCGGCAAAAAAGCCGGGAGCGGACAACAACTAGCTGCGCCGCGACGCTACAACCGGATCTCCGGGAGACGACGCGACGCCGCAGGCCTTGAAGACCCGCCAAACCACGACCCCCTCGTACAATGGGGTCAGCTTTGATCGGTGAAATAACCGACCAATGGACGACCAATAAGGCTTCTACCGTTTCCGGGAGCGAACGTCACAAACTTGCCACGGCGAGGACACGCCGCGACACCGCAGGCCTAGCAGGCCCGCCAGACCACGACCCCCTCGTGCAATGGGGTCGGCTGTCGGGATATTGGTTCATCGACTTACAGGGGCAGCAAATTTTAGCGCTGCGCCTGTTAGCCGACTATCCAGGATGCACCGTCTTAGTCCAGTTGCCACTCCCCCCGGGCATATAGCCCGAAGGGATAGGAAACCGGTCCAAGCACACTAGGAGGTTCCCCGACCTAGCACCCCAGGTTAGGTTAGGTTAGGTTTTTTTTTTTTTTTTTTTTGTTGACGCGGGGAATGCGTTTAGGCACCGTCATCCCATCTACGGGGGTAGCTGGGACGGTGTGTGGGACTCACCGGTCCCGAAAACAGGGACCGTCCTACCCACTAAACCCCGCGGTGTTCCGACTCACCCTATAGCCGGGCCGAGGGATATGAAAAGTAGATTCTACATCGACCCGGCTAGGGATGCCCCGTAAGGTTGGGGCTCTCCTCGGGGGACCAGATGGTCGGCCCCCCAGAGCTCCCTAAGGAGCTGAAGAAAACAAGCCCGCATCGCACCACTCTCGAGCGCCCTTCTGCAAGCAGAGGGGGTAGAGAGCGGCCGAGCGGGCGGGCACTAAGGGCACCTCCGGAACACGGGGAGGTGCCTTCCGCCATGTGGCCGTCAATGGGCGGGGTCCCCCGACCTTATGCCCACGGCCAACAAGTATTCAGGGGGGCGCGCAGTGACTCCTTACCGCGGCGCCCCCGAACTGCACGGCGAAGCGGGAGTTCCGTTACTCCCGCTCCCCTGCGCAGTGTGCCTCCCGCCGATTCGATGGCGAATCGGCACGCCTGACTGCCGGCCATGGCTTGCACCACGATCGGCAGTGACAGGCCCCTACTGATGCTGTGCAGAGCGGCCGCACAGGCGGAAGGGCCGCACAGTCGGAACAGCCGCACAGACGGACCAGCCGTACAGGCGGAGCAGAAGCCCACACTCAAGCAGCCGCCCAAGCTGCTGTGTGCCGAGGGCCTTAACTGCCGCACAGACAGGCTGCCGTACAGGCGGAAACAGCCGCACAGGCGGAACAGCCGCATATGCGGCCACTGCCGCACAGCACCTTGCTCAAACCGGCCGCAGCCGGGAGCACACCTCGCGTGTACACCGCAGGCCTTGAAGGCCCGCCATACTACGACCCCCTCGTGCAATGGGGTCAACTCCGTCAAATGACGGCCAGAACCGCCGCAGATGCGCGGTAACACCATGGGCCTAGCAGGCCCACCGAACTTCGACCCCCTCGTGCAATGGGGTCAGCTTGCCAAGATGTTAAAGGATGGCACACCCCTACTACTGCTGTATGGAGCGGCCGCACAGGCGAACGGGCTGCACAGGCGGAACGGCCGCACAGACGGACCAGCCGTACAGGCGAGCAGAAGCCCACACTCAAGCAGCCGCCCAAGCTGCTGTGTGCCGAGGGGCTTAACTGCCGCACAGACAGGCTGCCGTACAGGCGGAAACAGCCGCACAGGCAGAACACCCGCACATGCGGCCACTGACATACAGCAACTTGCTCCAACCGACAGCAGCCGGGAGCATACCTCGCTAAGAAAGTTGCGACGCTTCCACCGGGTATCCGGGAGCTGTCGCAACACCGCGGGCCTTGCAGGCCCGCCGTACCACGACCCCCTCGTGCAATGGGGTCGGCTTCGGTCGGAAAGACCGACGAACAAAGCGCTTCTACCGGCCGTAGCCGGGAGCGGACGCCGTTTGTTACGGCGGTGAACGCCGCAACCGCAGGCCTAGCAGGCCCACCATACCACGACCCCCTTCGCCATGGGGTCGGTTGTCGGGATATTGGTTCATCGACTTACAGGGGCAGCAGACTCCAGCGCTGCGCCTGTTAGCCGACTATCCAGGATGCACCGTCTTGGTCCAGTTGCCACTCCCCCCGGGCATATAGCCCGAAGGGATAGGAAACGGGTCCAAGATCACGAGGAGGTTTCCCGACCTAGCACCCCAGGTTAGGTTAGGTTAGGTTAGGTTAGGTTAGGTTAGGTTAGGTTAGGTTAGGTTAGGTTAGGTTAGGTTAGGTTAGGTTAGGTTTTTTTTTTTTTTTTTTTTTTTTTTTTTTTTTTTTTTTTTTTTTTTACATTCTCTCATCTCTACCATGGGCAGAGCCTAGTTATAACAAGATAATCTACTAGCTAAATATCTTTATACTGCTAGCCCCGCAGGGCTTAAGGAACTACTTCAAGAGATGGCGGGGGGCGGGGGCGCAGACCCGTGTTTGCACTATTGATAGTCTCGGCGAACCACGGTAGCGGCTTCCCTGGGCACACGTTCGCGAGCCCATTAGAACCGACCCGTAGTGTCACCGGCCCTGTCCGTATCCATCGTGGGTAGCGCCCCAGGTCCCCGCCATCTCGAACCTAGCTAAACTATATCCTCTTTCACCCAAATTCTCTTTTTCATTCCAGTTCTATCATGTATGCTTCTCGCACTTTCACGCTTTCCCGACCTTTCATTCTTTAATCTAAGCTAACTAATCCTTAAAACTATCATCTTTCATTCTTATTCCTCTAGTACCATACTCGTCACGCTTTTATGCCTCTCGCACTTTCACGATGGCCTTTCATTCTGGGGATATTGGGTGTCATTCCTTTTAGGATGGGGTGGTGGTGTGTTTTGTTTATTTATTTCAAAAATCTCTTAATCTCTATTTACAGTTTTTTACTACTAGTTTTACAATTTACTTTTTGAGTGATTTCATCTGGTGTCCTAATATATTATAATTTTCAATTTAACAAAATTGGTTTCCCTATTGTTACAGTTCTTATTATTTTTTAACAGTAATTATTCTAATCTATTTATTTAACAATATTAATCTCTTATCGGCTTTAATGCCTTACTAAATTATTTAATGCTAACAGTTTACTACAGTTTTTTGCTTATGGTTAACTTAATTTAATTCCCTAATATACTTGCAATTTTTAACATTTTTCTTATATGAATACAGCTTTTTAACATTTTAACTTTCCCATCTGCTGGCTTTTCGTTTCGGAACAATATAAACATATATTGACGAACAGAAAATTTGTTATCTCATTTGTTACGCTTATTAACAATTTTAATTATTTTGTCACTGTAGTTTAGAAATTGTTTTCTGTGACATTTCATAAGCAAAGGAAAGTTCTCTACTGTAACCTTTAAGTTGGTGATGGCCTCCAAATCCATCCTGTCCATAGCGTGGATTGGGCAGTCCTGCAGCAGGTGAGCGACCGTCTCCTCTACCCCGGGCTCACAGGCACACGATGGGTCCTCCTTACACTTGAAACGTGTCAAGTATTCGGAGAACCCACCGTGCCCTGTCAGCAGTTGGGTTGTGGTGCCGGCGATCGTCATCTTACGGACGATCCTGTACGCCTCCACTGCGCATGGGAAGAAAAGCTTGGTGACGGAGGCCTGCTCGCCCTCACTGTACCTCTTGTTCCATTCGTCAAGCGTGCCCTGACGTAGGAGACGCTTCACGAATGAAACCGGGTACAGACCGTAGTCCGGTGTCTTCTTCAACTTCAGAGCCGCTTCCTTTGCGAGTTCATCCGCTCGCTCATTACCCTCCAATCCTGCGTGGGCCTTGACCCAGAATAGGGATATTTCCTTACCCTGGGCCCTGCCAAGATGGATTGCGGCTCTGGCTTGCACTGCCAGGGGATGGAGGGCATGACGGTTTATAACCGTCAAGAGAGCGGCTCTGCTGTCGCTGAAGACGCCGAACGTGGACGCGCCTCGCCTGAGGACCTCACTGGCCGCTTTGCATAGCGCCAGGAGCTCGGCCTGATAGACGGTGCAATGGGGCGACAGAGCAAGTTTGAGGGCCCTAATTTCGGCCCGCCTATCCCAAAATGATAGCGCGGCACCGACACGGCCCTCAATCTTGCTCCCGTCCGTGAAGATGCGAATATCAAAACGATTCGCATCTTCCAGCTGCCCCTCGTCTACCAGGTTTGTGAACTCCAATGGCGGATGCTCCGCGGGGTGAGGAGCCTCAATCGCTGGAGACATTCGCTCGACCTCCCAGTCTCCCAGCCATGACTGGCTCACTCCTCTCTTGGCCTCGTATAACGAGGCCACCTCATGAATTCTGAGGTCCAGAGGGAGCAAACCAGCCAAGACCAGCGCCGAGTTCAGAGAGACCGTGCGATATGCCTTGCACAGCTTTTGGGCGAAACCGCGCTGTACCACGTTCAGCTGTTTTTGAACTCCAAGCTTTTCTGCCGATGCGTGCCAAGCACTGGCGGCGTACAATATCGTCGGCTCCACGGCAGCGACGTAGATCGTCCGGATCACCTCGGGGTGAAGCCCCCAGCTGATCCGGGCCATCCGCGCCAGCTTCCGGTAGATGCCGATCGCCTTTCTGCATACGTTGGTGACGTGTGTGTTGAATGTTAGTGCTTTGTCGATGGTCAGCCCTAGGATTTTGATTTCCGTGGACATGCCAATGTCTATCCCGCCCATGTTGAGGCGTGGGACATCGTACTTAAGCTTCCGCGTGATTACCATCGCACTGGTTTTGTGCGGTGCGAATTTCAGCTTGTTTCGGATGCCCCACTCCCGCACATACCCGAGAGAGGCATTGGCGTGTCCCTCGACTTCCAGAGCTGTATCTCCGTCAAACATAAGCACCACGTCGTCTGCGAAAGCCTGCGCATACACACCCATTCGCTCAAGACCTTTCAGAAGTGGATTCAGAAGCAGGTTCCACAGTAAGGGACCTCCAATCGACCCTTGGACGCACCCCTTATCCGTGGAGCGGCTGTGTTCCTCACCGGCGTACCGGACCCTCACCTTCCTGTCGCTAAGGTAGCTGCCGATTACTCGCCTCAAGTTTGCCGGACACTTTTCCTCAGCCAGTCGTACCTTTATAGCCGGCCACCAGGCGCTGTCGAAGGCCCCCTCTATGTCCAAGGACACCATAGTGACTATCCTCTTTTGACGGAGTTTAGCCACTATGTGTCCCATTAGGTCATAGAGGGCGTCTTCGGTGCTTTTCTGGGGCATAAAGCCGTACTGGCGGGTACTAATCCGCGGCAACAAATGATACTTGAGTCGAGCAATCACCATCCTCTCGTACACCTTTCCCAGAACCGGTAGTAGACCAATCGGTCTGTACGATTTGGGAACGGTGTACGAGTCCTTACCAGGCTTCTTCAGCACCACCACCACCGCTTCCTTCCATATCTTAGGAAAGTAGCCGTGATGGAGGCACTGATTCAGCAGCTTCAGGAAGAGTGAGGGGTCGGCCCCAATGGCTCGGGCACAGATGTCGGCTGTAAAGCCGTCCGCCCCCGGTGCTTTTTTCGGGTTAAATCTCTGAATTGCATCGAACAGTTCGCCCACCGTAAAAGGTGGGTCATCGTCATGATGATCCTCTATTGCTTTTACGGCGGTTTCGCGTATCTGTCGATGCGCCTCAGTGTCCTCCTCAACTCGGTCCTCCGGATAGAAGGTTCGAGCGAGGAGTTGTGCTGAGCCCCTAGCGTCCAAATAGGTTCCATTATGGATTAATAGTCGATCTTCTTCCCTCACTGTGGCCCTTCCTATCACTCTATACACCCCTTCCCAGATGCCCTCCCTGTCCTGCTTTCCGCAGAAATTCTTCCAACTTTCGACCTGTGCCTTTTTTACTTCAGATTCATACATCTCCTTGCATTCTAGGTACTCCACAACCACCATTTGACGTCGATCAGGCGCTGCATTCCTGATCCGGCGCCTTTTGGTATTCACGTCCCTTTTCAGGGAGGCTAACTTCTCCGACCACCACGGCATAGTTTGGAGCTGTTTTGTGCGTTTCTTTGGGATGGCTTCCACACAGGCCTCCTCCACTGAGCATGAGTACTCGACAGCTGTGCTTTCCAGATCTTCTGTACTTGCCAGCTGCCGAGCACCCAGGCCCCGTAGCGAGAACTCCTGTGCCAGCTTCGTCTTGAAGCCATCCCAATCTGCCTTTCTTGTGTTGTATCGCCTAGTGGTACGCTGTATTTGCGTACCACTGGCCCGCTCTAGGTTTAAATTAAAAACTATGCAGTTGTGGTCGGAGCTGATGAGCCCTTCGCGAACCCTCCAGCCGTCGGTCAGGGTGAGCACCTCGCTCGTGCAGGACGTGACGTCAATGTAGCTGTGGAACCTCTTTCCACCCCTATACGTGTCGAAAGTTGGAATACTCCCGCTATTCAGGACATGGAGGTCCATCTGTTCGAGAGCATCCATCAGTTGCTCCCCCCTCTTGTTTTCGAACGGGTGCCCCCACCAGGTACTTTTTGCATTTGCATCGCCTCCAAGAAGAAGGCGTTGGCCACCAATCTCACGCCTCACCTTCCGCAGCTGCTCTAGACAGGGCTCCAAAGGCGTCTTTGGCTCGCAATAGTAGGACGCCAGCGTGATCTCCCAGGCACTGGTCCGGATCCCCACCACACACACATGGTCTGTGGTGAGTTGCGGGTACTGCAAGACGTCCAGCGTCGCGTCAAACACGACGATGGCCGCCTTAACAGTCCCTTCTCCTTGCCCAGTGTTCTGGAAGACCCTGACGCCCTGGTATGCCCCCATAGCCCTTCCCGATCCCACGTAAGGCTCCTGTACCAGGGCAACCGCGATCCCAAGTCTTGAGGCCTCAATCATGAGGTCTTTGGTGGCCTGCGTCTTCTTCTGGAGGTTTGCCTGCATGAACCTGTATGGAGGCTTGTTCCCCGGGGTGCCCTCAGCAATATTGAATGGATGCCCTCGCTATCCCATCCCATTTCTCTCTCACTGGGCACATGTCGTCGAAGGCGCTGTGCCTCGTGTTTCCCAGCCTCTCCCTTCTGCAGTTGCAGCAGGACGGCTGTGCTCCGACGGCATACTCAGGGCAGTTTGCCCTTAAGTGGGTCCCACCGCAATGGCTGCAGGTGGGCTCTGCCGTCTTGCAGAACCGTCTGCTATGTCCGTACCCTAGGCACAGGGAGCACTGCATTAAAGGTGTTTGATCTGCAACCCTAATGGGCTGCAGATCAACATGCAGTCTCCCTGCGTCCAGGGCACGGGACCATACTGCAGGGGAGACCCTGAGAACCACGTGACACGTGTGAGGGTTTCGTGCCGTCCTCCGGTAAAGTACGGCCATCCTGTCCTGCTCTGTAATCAGGCCACTGAAAACCTCACGGTTTCGTGCCCTGATCTTTTCGAGCAGGACTTCGTCCTTGTGGACCTTAAGGACGCCGTACAGGACGAGCAACGGGTCCCTGTTTTTTATTTCTTCGACGCAGAGGCCTTTCCCCCCGAGCCTCTGCTGTGCCCTCTCTCTTTCATCCTTCGTCTTATATCCAATAATCACCTTTCTATCTTTCGACTTTCGTACCCTTTCTACTTTCACCCATTCCTGATCCTCATCCGCTATTTTCCTCAGCCTTTCCATGACCTGCTCTCCGGTGTCAGTGTCCACTTCCGAGGTTACCACCATAGAGTGTAACACCGTTGGTTTTATTGTTGGTTGGCGGTTATAACCCCCCGCCGCACCGGCGTATGTGGCAGGTCCATTCATCACTCTCTCTCTCTCTCTTTCATCCTGTTTCTCTATTTTTTCTTTCACTTCTTCTATCATTCTAACATTTTCTTTCATTAAATTTTCTCTCATACTCTCTCTTGCTTTCTCTCTATCATCTTGTTTTCCAATCTTGTCTCTCAACTCTTTCATAATTCTTTGGTTTTCTTTCAAAATTTTTTCATTCTCTTCCATCTTTCTTAAAATCTCCTCATTGGAGTCTGTCATACTCGCACTCTTTCTCTCATTCATATTTTCACTCATTCTTACTTCATTTTTACCGCTACTTTTTCTTTCGTCTTCGTATTCTTTAATGATTTTCAGTAATATGCTAGCTCTCTCTTCAATTTCCAACTTCACTTCTCGCTTTAGGTTTTTTGCTATAGTGACTCCTACCTGCTCCTTTATAATTTTAATGCACTCAGTTGCCTTTAAAAATTTATTTTGATGCATCGTTGAGGACGATGACAACCGAGCCGCCGGCTCCTCTCTAGGTCTTTGTGAGCGCGGCAACTGTATAAGCTGGGCCGTCTCGCGGGACTCCAGCGCATCGACGCTTCGTCGAACTGGCCCCAGGGGCCGCTTTTCTGGTGGGGAGCTTTGTGTTTTGGTTGGAGATTTTACGGAGGAAGTTGGTTTGTTAACTGGCGTTCTGTGCCCAAACATTATTGTGAATTTTTTAGGTAGAGATGGTCGTCAGATATTTTCAATTAAAACAATAAGAATCTCTGTATCTAGATCAAGAAAGAAAAGAAAAGAATACTGTAATGCGCGCGATTACTTAGCCTGGCCGATTTACAGTTCTGGATCGAGTCGTGTGTGTATGTGTGTGTATGTGTGGATGCAGTGTCTAAGTTGTGAGTTTGTGTGTTTGTGTTTGTAATGTCTGTGACCTAGGTATGTGTGTGTAATGTAGGTAAGTGGTGTGTGTATGCAGCCACAACCAACACGAATCCTGTTGCAAGATACAGTTTAATCAGTCAATCCCTCAACACAAAACAAAGAAGAAAAATAAATACTGCCAATAGGGCAACCAAAACAATAATAGTAACGAATATAGAGTCAATAGAACCCTGGTCTATACAATAATAAAAGGTCGAAAACAGTAGGTAAATAAGGGTCAAAATAAACGGAGACAATACTGTAATTTTCTTGCTCTATCTAGAGCAGTCTTATTTTGGATGTAGGGCAACTCTACTCCGTTATCTTCTGTAGCACAGCTACGTCAATTCAAAAAGTTTTGGCCAATAGGGCCTAGTCTTATCTAAAAATCTTAGTCTAACTTAAAACTATAAAATTTGGACAAAAGTCCAAGTTTTGTCTTAACCTAACACTAACCTATTGTCGCTCCACCTGCCTCGGAGTCCTCCCCTGTCCTCCTAATTTTGCCGAAAAACCCCCAAAATGTCGAAAAAGCAAAAATTTTGTACCAGATCGCTACACGCTCTATGTAGAGTCGTGTAGGTAGGCCCAGCTGATAGCCCCCGTCGAGCCCACTCCAACAATCCCAAACACGGCTACCCTAGCCCAAGGGGTTTCGGAGCTACGAGGTTTGTAAATTTTTTGGAAAATTTTACAAAATTTTACAATTTTGTTGAAAACCTCGTATCTCCGGAACCACTGGTCCGATCCTGCTCGTGTTTGGGTCTATCTTTGTGTACGCGACGAGACCTACCCTCCGGTATCCTTTTTTGAGTCGAAAAATTTTGTAACCCCAATCCCCCCCTAAACCCCCCAGTCGGGTGGAGTAGTGGCTGCTGAGCTCCCCAAAGAAACCCAGACCCCTCTACGACGCCCCGTTCCGATTCTACAGACGATCAAAGTTTTCCAAGATGGCGGCCGAGCTGTCAAACTCGAACTTTGATCGTCCGTAACTCCGGTCCCAGACGTCGCAGAGCAGTCAAATTTGGGCTTGCCTTGACCAGCCCAACCTCCTCTACCGCCCTGTTTGGTTTTCAGCACCCCCAATTTTTTGGATCTCCGATTGTCCTGAAATTCAGGAGACAGGTGGGTATCGACCTCCCTAGGTCGCAACCAAAATTTCACGTTCCCAGGGCTACGGGTTCGGAAGTTATGGACGTTTAACCGAAAACAAGATGGCCGCCGAACTGTCAAAGTCAAACTTTGAACAGTTGTAACTCGGCAACCACTTGACCTACGGACGTCGGACTTTCTTCTACGGCCTTAGCGCCTCCCCGGGTACCTCCTTGGAGGGGTTTGGAGCGAAACAAAACGCGCGAATTTTTTAATTTTAACACTAGAGGACCCCAATTTGGGGTTGGGCACACTAATTTAGACTACTTGAGGGTATTCCCGACCTCAAAAAAGTATATTTACTATTATTTTCGTATTTATTTAACAAAAACACATAAAAATATATAGCTCCTAAACGCCTTGGATTAAAAATACACAAAAAATCTTAAAATTTATATAAATTAAACGTCTACAAGTCACATTCACAAAAAATTAAAATTTAATAATTCTTCAGTCAAAATTTTCACGAATTTCAGTTTTTTCAGTTTTTTAATTGTAGTACTTCCAGAAAAATATCTAAAAATCCAAAAATGATCTTGCTGTATAGAACAAGCGAGCGCGCAACTTATAGCAATTGCCGATTTTTGATATTGCTCACCGTTCAGGAATTATAGAGGTGTAAAGTTCAATTTTCATTTATAAATTAATTAAAAACTACTTGACTAAAAATTCTGTTTTTTCGTGAAAAAGTTCTTGGATGGTACCTTCTTTATGTCTGCTAAATCTGGTTCTCCTATGTCTGCTCCTTGAGGTACCACGTGCGGCCACGCCCACGTGTTGGAAATGGTTTTTCTGTTTTCCCGGAAAAACCGTAAGCTTTTCCGAGAAACCGGTTTCGCCGGCCGATGCGGGCCGCCGGGGCGCTTCTGCCAACACTTTGCACTTCTCACTCACTTTATTTTTGGCGACTTTATTTCACTTTTTCTAGGAGAAAATTGCACTTTTAACCCCCAAAAACAGGGTTTTTCACTCACAACTTTTTGTACAGATGCGTGCGGCTGAATTTGACACCTGCGACGTGTGCGCGGCGCCGAGACGCAACTTTCGGTGTATCGCACTTGTTGATACGTTGCAAAAAACCCACGACTTTCGATTTTTAAAGCACGGAGCGGTTTTAAAACGCTGCTTACTGCTCGGGGGTCGGAATGTGACTGGGTTAGGTTAGGTTAGGTTAGGTTAGGTTAGGTTAGGTTAGGTTAGGTTAGGTTAGGTTAGGTTAGGTTAGGTTAGGTTAGGTTAGGTTAGGTTAGGTTAGGTTAGGTTAGGTTAGGTTAGGTTAGGTTAGGTTAGGTTAGGTTAGGTTAGGTTAGGTTTTTTTTTTTTTTTTGTTGACGCGGGGAATGCATTTAGGCACCGTCATCCCAGCTACGGGGGTAGCTGGGACGGTGTGTGGGACTCACCGGTCCCGGAAGAAGGGACCGTCCTACCCACTAAACCCCGCGGTGTTCCGACTCACCCTATAGCCGGGCCGAAGGATATGAAGTTGAAGATTCTACGTCGACCCGGCTAGGGATGCCCCGTAGGGTTGGGGCTCTCCTCGGGGGGCCAGGTGCTCGGCCCCCCGGAGCTCCCTAAGGAGCTGAAGAAAAGCAAGCCCGCATCGCACCGCCCTCGTACGTCCCTCTGGAAGCAGAAGGGGTAGAGAGCGGCCGAGCGGGCGGGCACTAAGGCACCTCCGGAACACGGGGAGGTGCCTTCCGCCAAACGATCACCGGTGGGTGAGGTCCCCCGACCACCACCCACCGGAACAACACTAGTCGGGGGCGCGCACGAAATCTGCCATGCGGCGCCCCCGAACCGGACGACGAGGCGGGAGCGTCTGTCCAGCACGCTCCCGCACACGCAACTCTTCTCTCTTGGCCGCCATCACCTCACAAGCAAACGAGGTGACAGCGGCCCAACACTCCTGGCTGCCGACCATGGCTCGCACCACAGCCGGCAGCGACAGATCGTTACCAACACGGCCCGTGAGGGCGACACGCGGCCCGTCCCACGCCGCGCACTCGGCGAGTGTGTGCTCTGCCGAGTCCACGGCGCCACTTGGGCAGTGACGGCACACGGGGTCCGACTCCACACCCACCACCTCCCACAGGTACTTGGCGAAACAGCCATGTCCTGTGAGGAGCTGAGTGAGGTGGTACGTCGGCGCACCGTGCGCCCTCTCCACCCAAGGCCGAAGAACGGGCCGGACAGCCCCCACGAGCCGCACACTCGCGGAGGGACACTCCAACCTATTGGCCCACTTCCGGAAGAGATCGTCGCGAGCAGATTGTCTCCAGCGATCGATCTCGTCCGGAAGTGGGCGACCTCCATTTATCCGCACCAGGGCGCTTTCGTCGTAAACGCGCTTGAGAACTCCAGCCTCGAGATCCCAAGGGGGGCTCCCGCCAATCAAACACGCCGCCTCGTAAGAGACGGTGCAGTACGCTCGCGCCGCCCTCTGCGCAATCACCCGCTGCGGTCTCCGCAGCAGGGGGATGGTTTTGGCGCAGAGAGCGTCCGACCAAATCGGCGCTCCGTAGAGCGCCTTGGAGCGCACTACACCGTCGTAGAGACGGCGACATGCACTTTCCGGCCCCCCTTTATTGGGGAGCAGCCGCGCCAGCCTTCCGGCGTATGACACCAGTTTGGGTGCCAGGCGCCGGAAGTGCTCGACGAAACCCCATCGACTATCGAGGACCAATCCTAGGTACTTCATGGTCTCCCCGATAGCGATGGGGGTGCCGCTCACCACAATGGCGGAATCCCGAGGTGGCCCCCGACGAGGCCCGTGGAAAAACACGGCCTCGGACTTATCGAGAGCCACCTGGAGTCCCAGCGCCCTGATGCGGCTGACCACCTGGGCAACGCCCGCGGTGGCCAGAACCTTCGCGTCCCTGAATTCTGGGCCCCGCGCGGTGACGAGGGTGTCGTCGGCGTAGCAGATAACGCCGACCCCCGTAAGAGTTGCACCGCGCAGGACCCAGTCATAGCCGATGTTCCACAGGAGCGGACCCAGAACCGACCCCTGTGGAACACCGCACGACATCTCCTTGCGGACTATTCCCGACCGGGCCGGGTAGATAATGGCCCGGTCCACGAAATAGTCCGCAAGGACGCGCCTGAGGTACCACGGGACCTTGTGGTACCTCAGCGCCTCGGCGATGGTCTGCCAGGGGATGGTGTTGAAGGCGTTCGCGATGTCCAGCGACACCGCCAACAACACCTCCCCCCGACCGACCGCCTCTTGGACGCTGTCCCTGAGTCGGGAGATGGCGTCCAGGGTAGACCGCCCGCGACGGAACCCGTACTGGCCGCCGTCAAGGTTGGGCCCCGCCCCCTCAAGGTGCCCGACGAGACGAGCAGCGAGCACCCGCTCGAAAAGCTTGCTCATCTCGCCGAGCAGAACAATAGGGCGGTAGGCCGACGGCGACTCGACGGGGCGCCCGTGCTTCCTGAGCAGCACGAGCTTCCCCGTCTTCCACGTTCGCGGGACTCTACCCGACGCCAAACACTCCGACATCAGGGAGAGCGTCTCTTCTTCGAACGCCGGCATGACCAGGGCGACGACCCGCCCTGGGATGCCGTCCGGACCGGGGGCGCGGTGTCTCATCTTGAGTTTGAGAACCGCCGCCCCCAACTCGGCATCGGACACGGGCGGGATCGCCTCCGTGTCAGCCGGCGTTCCGTCTGGTGCCGCCATACTCGGCGGGACCCACTCTTCCCGCGCAGGGAAGAGGGAGCTGACTACTTCATTGACGAAGGTGGGCTCGAGAGACCTAGTGAGCGGGGGCGCATAAGGCCGGAGTTTATCGCTCACTACCTTATACGGGCGCCCCCACGGATCTCCGTTCAACGTCTCGAGCCACACCTTCCACGACTCGTCTTTGGCGGCCTTGATTGCCGAGCGAAGGGCCGCTCGGGCATCGCGGTATGCGGCGCGCAACTCCTCCATGAGGACAGGGTTTCCATTCCTTCGACCGCGGTAGCGGGTGTACCGACGCTGGGCTGCGTGACTAGCAGCACGCAGCCCCTCCAGATCATCGTTCCACCAGTACACCCGTCGCCGCGGGTGAACTGATCCTGCCCTCCGCATCGCCGCATCGCAGACGCGAGTCAGAGCCTCGGATAATCGCTCCGACCTCGCGTCTACGTCCGGATTACCGCCAAACGCGGCCCATCGCTCAACGATGGCCGCCTCTTCTGCCAGCTCCCGGTTTAGCGATTTTAACCGCCACCGTGGGCCCTCACCGGCCAGGGGACGATCCTGAGCCCTCAGGGCGGGGGAGACGATATCGAACCGGACATACCGGTGGTCCGACATCGTCTCCACCTCCGTTACCACCCTCCACCCACGTACGTGGTTCGCCAGGTCAGAACTGGCGAAGGACAGGTCCACGATAGACGTGTTCCCGTTCTCCCCCACGTACGTGGGGACCGTCCCCTGATTTAGCAGCACCAAACCCATGGACACCGCCCAATCCTCCAATAACTCACCCCGCAAGTCCGTCGTCGGAGATCCCCACGCCGTAGAGTGGGCGTTAAAGTCTCCGACGACGACGAGCGGGGTGGGGTGTGCTTCCGCCACAAGAACCCCGAGCTCAACGAGTAACTGCTCGAATTGAGCACGGGTCTTCCTGGGCGGACAGTACACCCCGATCACTGCAGCGTCTCCCAGCAGCGCGAGGACGCACATTCGTCCTTTTGACACCCTGTCAAAGGCGCCCCGCTGGGAGACGATAGCCACCTCACCGTCGCGGTCGCTGGCCCAATCATCGCGGGCACGAACCGCGTACGGTTCGGCGACTACAGCCACGGTCGTCTGCCACTGCGCTACGGACTGGATCAAAACATCCTGGGCCGCAGCGCAGTGCCTGACGTTGGCCTGCAGGACCGAGAAAGTGGACATTTATGTTTGAGCGGTGTCCATCACCTCCACAGATTGGGTGGGAGCGGGGTCCGCGACCGGCCCGACCCGCCTCCCACCGACACCTCCTCGACGACGACGCGAGCGCGTCCTCGATGCCGCCAGACAGGTTTTGGTGCCCAGGCGGTGCGCAGCGGCCTCTCCCGCCGCAGCACACACGGGGCAATTTGGCTCCGCACTGCAGCCGGCCGCTTTGTGACCTGGCTGCCCACACCTGAAGCACAGGGCGCTGCGATCACTTTCCGCAGCGCACCTGGCCCCCACATGCCCCACGTCTAGGCAGTCACTTCGGCGAAGGAGGCTGCGGAGAGGGAGCGGGAAGAGGATGCTCTAGCCGCTCCCATCCGACGCAGACGTAGGGGTAGAAGAAGGCGAGCGGCTCCGGCCGCGGACCTTCTCTAGCCCGAGGTTGGCCAGCACACGAGAGTGGCACTCTTGTGTGCATTGCACTGGTCACCACGTCTGGGGATTACCTGGCGCACACCGAGGTAATCCTCCACCGGCGCGGCAGCTCAGCAAGGCTGAGTAGCCCAGAGGTGGTTTGGTTGAGTTTACAGGTCCCAAATCACCTCCGTTAGGGCAGTTCGGTGCTTTTAAAAAAACAAAAGGTTAGGTTAGGTTAGGTTAGGTTAGGTTAGGTTAGGTTAGGTTAGGTTAGGTTAGGTTAGGTTAGGTTAGGTTAGGTTTTTTTTTTTTTTTTTTTTTTTTTTTTTTTTTTTTTTTTTTTTTTTTTTTTTTTTTTCTGGCATCTCTACCGTGGGCAGAGGCATATCTACGACAGTGTTATTATTACTACTTCATAATAAATCTTGCCACTTGGGCTATTTTTGCTCCGCTATTGTTATAACTTTTTTCCTTTCACCCTTGCATAATTTTAACATTATAAACACTCTTCTCTTTCTCTTTCACTCTACAATGTCTATCTGTCATTCTTCCTCTAACATTTTTTCCTACTTTCTTTCACATTCCTCGCCTTTCGCACTTTCATACAGCGGGAGGAGGGATATTTATTTCCCTTACCTTAAGTATCTACCTACAAATACTACCATATACATATAATATAATACATATATAACACACCTTAAATACATACTTACATGCTTATACGTACTGAGACAATTAGAATTCTACTACCGTTTAACAATTCCTAATTCTAGCCCTGCCCTTTACTTACAATGAGTTTTGTTCACAACATTTTCTCTATACTACTTTAGTTGACTATTCTATTCCTTTACTCTCCACTCTATTTATTACATTGTATACTCTGCTCTCAAAATTTCTCAATTACAATTTACAACATATATACATTTACATTTACACATACACGAACAACTATAGTTTACTATTTATACTATGTCTATCTACCCTAAGTATGCTGCAACTATAATAGAACCTTTTTCTACATCGTTCTATTGCTTTTAGTCAATATGAAATCATATTGCTGTAAACAATTCCCTACACTCTGTTCCTTTCGTTAACAATCTTTATTATTTTTGCAGCATACTTCAGGAAATGGTCTCGGTGCTTCTTTAATAATGACGGCAGGCCTAGCTGGTCGATTTTCATCCCCGTTCTGATTTCCAGATCCGTCCTGTCCGCGAGATGAATAGGGCAGTCGGTCAGGAGATGGACGACCGTCTCCTCCACTCCCGGCTCGCAGGCACACGATGGGTCCTCCTTACACTTGAAGCGAACCAAGTATCCGGAGAACCCACCGTGCCCCGTTAGTAGCTGGGTTGTGATGCCGGCGATCGTCATCTTGCGGACGATGCTGTACGCTTCCACTGCACATGGGAGAAAAAGTTTTGTTACGGAGGCCGTCTCGCCCTCTCTGTACCTCTTGTTCCATTCGTCGAGCGTCCCCTGACGTAGGAGACGCTTCACGAATGAAACCGGGTACAGACCGTAGTCCGGTGCCTTCTTCAACCTCAAAGCCGCTTCCTTTGCGAGTTCATCCGCTCGCTCGTTACCCTCCAATCCTGCGTGGGCCTTGACCCAGAATAAGGATATCTCCTTACCCTGGGCCCTGCCAAGATGAATTGCGGCTCTGGCTTGCACTGCCAGGGGATGGAGGGCATGACGGTTTGTAACCGTCAAGAGAGCGGCTCTGCTGTCGCTGAAGACGCCGAACGTGGACGCGCCTCGCCTGAGGATCTCACTGGTCGCTTTGCATAGCGCCAGGAGTTCGGCCTGGTATACGGTGCAATGGGGCGAGAGAGCAAGTTTGAGGGCCTTAGTTTCGGTCTCCCTATTCCAAAATGATAGGGCAGCGCCGACTCGGCCCTCAATCTTGCTCCCATCCGTGAAGATGCGCACCTCAAAGCGGTTTGCATCGTTCAACTGCCCCTCGTCTACCAGACTGGTGAACCCCAAAGACGCATGCTCCGCGGGGTGAGGTGCCTCTATCGCTGGGGACATTCGCTCGACCTCCCAGTCTCCCAGCCATGACTGGCCCACCCCTCTCTTGGCCTCATATAATGAGGCCACCTCACGAACTCTGAGGTCCAGAGGGAGTAGACCAGCCAAGACCAGCGCCGAGTTCAGGGAGACCGTGCGATATGCCTTGCACAGCTTTTGGGCGAAACCGCGCTGTACCACGTTCAGTTGTTTTTGGACACAAACCTTTCTCACCGATGTGTGCCAAGCACTGGCTGCGTACAACATCGTCGGCTCCACGGCCGCGGTGTAGATCGTCCGGATCACCTCGGGGTGAAGCCCCCAGCTGATCCGGGCCATCCGCGCCAGCTTCCTGTAGATGGCGATGGCCTTACTGCATATGTTGGAGACGTGTGTGTTAAATGTGAGTGCGTGATCTATGGTGAGCCCCAGGATTTTGATATGATCGGACATTCCAATGTCTATCCCGCCCATGCTGAGGCGTGGGACATCGTACTTCAGCCTCCGCGTAATCACCATCGCACAAGTTTTGTGCGGTGCGAAATTCAGCTGGTTAGGTTAGGTTAGGTTAGGTTAGGTTAGGTTAGGTTAGGTTAGGTTAGGTTAGGTTAGGTTAGGTTAGGTTAGGTTCCACTTCGGACATGGAGCCGTCATTGTTGCGGAGAATCCTTATGACCCTGTTCCCAAACCCCGGAGTTTTCGCGCCCCCCATAATGCCACCCTCCGATTCTGTCTCGGAGGGGTGGGCTGATGGGCCAGCAGTGTCGGATGCAGAGTTTGGTGTCGTGCGGGAGCGGCTCCGCCAGAAGAACAAGGCGCCAGGGCCAGATGGAGTCCCGGCCAAAGTTATGGCTGTCGCTCTGGGCCCCCTGGAGGAGCGTTTCCGGGCGACACTGGACCTCTGCATCACAAAAGCTTATTTCCCCAGGAGATGGAAAATGGGGCGTCTGTGCCTGCTGAAGAAGGAGGGTCGGCCAGCGGATTCGCCGGCGGGTTATCGTCCGGTCGTGTTGCTCGATGAGGCGGGGAAGGCTTTCGAGAAAATCCTTGCCTCCCGCATCATCGGGCACCTCGAAAGTGTGGGGCCGGACTTGGCCGATAGCCAGTACGGCTTTCGAACCGGGCGGTCAACCGCCGACGCGATCAGCTGTCTCAAGAAATGGACGGAGAAAGCAACGACACGTGGGGAGGTGGTGTTGGGTGTGTCGTTGGACATAGCCAACGCATTCAACACCATCCCCCACGAATGCATAGAGGAAGCACTCCGCTTTCACGGTGTGCCTACATATCTGCGTACCTTAATCAGCGGGTACTTAAAGGAAAGATTCGTCCTGTATGAGGATCCTGAGGGCCGAATCCAATCCTGGAGAGTGTCGGCGGGTGTGCCCCAGGGCTCCGTGTTAGGTCCACTACTATGGAACCTGGGGTACAACTGGGTTCTGCGTGGCTCGCTGTTGCCGAGAATGATCGTCGTCTGTTTCGCAGACGACACTCTGGTGGCAGCAGCAGCTAGAGACTGGGAGGATGCAGTCCATCTTGCATCGGTCGGTACCTCTATGGTTGTCCGGCGTATTCGCCTGCTGGGGCTGGAAGTGGCCCTGGACAAATCAAGGGCCATGTATTTTCATACACCACGTCGGAGGATCCCCACAGGGCTTAGGGTTCTCGTCGACGGCACACAAATACAGGTCGAGGCAAATATGAAATACCTCGGCCTAACCCTCGACCCGCGATGGAGCTTCGGCAAGCACTTTGAGCTCCTGGCTCCTAAATTATGCGCCACAGCGCGCTCACTTGGTCGCCTTCTCCCAAATATTGGAGGGCCGGGCTCGGCATGCCGTCGACTGTATCACGGGGTGATGCGGTCGATGGCGATGTACGGGGCCCCAGTGTGGGCAGACTGCTTAACACGCCATACGCGGGCTCTTCTGCGCCAACCTCAAAGGGCGATCGCGACCCGGGCGGTGCGGGCTTACCGGACGGTCAGCCACGGAGCGGCCTGCGTCCTAGCGGGCACTCTCCCGTGGTCGATTGAGGCACCGGTACTGGCGGAAGTGCACCGACTGAGGGTCGATGCCAGAGTGAGGGGTGAGCGACCTGACCTCGAGGAAGTCGAGCAGGTTCGTTCACAGGCGCGGAGGGAGGCGATGCGGCGCTGGGAGGAGGCGCTGACGTCCCCTGATGCTGGCCACCGGACAATCGAGGCGATTCGTCCGGTGCTGGAGGAGTGGGTGAGCCGCCGAGATGGGGAACTCACCTATCGCCTGGTGCAGATATTGACCGGACACGGGTGTTTCGGTCACTACCTGCACCGGGTTGCCCAACGAGAGGAGACGCCCGCGTGTCATCACTGCGGCGCTCCTGACGACACAGCCGAGCACACACTAGTTGTGTGCCCGGCGTGGCGAGACGAGCGCCGGGAATTGAGCGCGGAGCTCAATGGGGCTAACCTCACGCTGCAGGCATTGGTGAGTGGAATGCTCAGCAGCGCGGAGGTTTGGGAGGCAGTTGCCAACTTCGCCGAAACAGTCATTTCGGCGAAGGAGGCTGCGGAGAGGGAGCGGGAAGAGGATGCTCTAGCCGCTCCCATCCGACGCAGACGTAGGGGTAGAAGAAGGCGAGCGGCTCCGGCCGCGGACCTTCTCTAGCCCGAGGTTGGCCAGCACACGAGAGTGGCACTCTTGTGTGCATTGCACTGGTCACCACGTCTGGGGATTACCTGGCGCACACCGAGGTAATCCTCCACCGGCGCGGCAGCTCAGCAAGGCTGAGTAGCCCAGAGGTGGTTTGGTTGAGTTTACAGGTCCCAAATCACCTCCGTTAGGGCAGTTCGGTGCTTTTAAAAAAACAAAAGGTTAGGTTAGGTTAGGTTAGGTTAGGTTAGGTTAGGTTAGGTTAGGTTAGGTTAGGTTAGGTTAGGTTAGGTTAGGTTAGGTTAGGTTAGGTTAGGTTAGGTTAGGTTAGGTTAGGTTAGGTTAGGTTGGGGCGGGGCCCCAAGTGTTGTAAGAGTACGTCCTCGTCGTCCGCCCTGGACCCCAGCTTGACCACCGTAACGGAGTGGCAAGCTGGGTGACCGAATCTCTGCAACTGTACTTGTGGCTGTATTTGTAAATATCGGTGTTTACGTGTTAATACCGTGTTTTCCACCTTGCTTAGACCCATTCCACTTGGTGCGCGGTAACGCAGTGGCCAGTGGGTGGTGTCTCGATCATCTGTTTGATTGTCTAGATTATCTTGAATCCTTTTGCTCATAACGACTTTGCTTTGTTTACCGGACTTGAATTGCATTTCTATTTGGTTGTTGTCATTGTCTTGCTGCGGAATCTGAGAACAGATTCCCCACTCCCAAGACAAAAAATTCAGTCTCCATCTGATTCAGTTGTGGGCAGTGCCCTCAACTGGACGATGGATTCTGAATCCGCGGATGGGCTGGTCTCCGATAGAAACGGACGCATGCTGCCGCCTGATGCTTGCTTCCAACTAAGCTTCAAGCGTTCTACCACCTTCGGTAAAAAACGGGAGCGGAGCTCCCGTTTGATCACCTCCGGAGTTACCGATCACCCAAGCGAAGAAGATTCCCCGCAAAGGAAATCGGTAAAGCAGTCGGCTCGAGGAAGAGGAACTGTCCACCACGTGGGCAAGTCCCGAGCCTTACGGGAACTCCGTGATGGGGTGTCGGACACCGACTCGGAGTACTATGCAGTGGAAGAGCCGACGAGGCGCTCCCCAAAGAAGACCGAGGGACAGGGTTCTCCGACGCTGCTGGCGGTGGAGGACCTTTTAAATCAAGCTGAAGAGGACGCAGGTACCTTGAATCATGTGGCTACCATCTCCAAGAACCTAAAAGGTACCTGCGTAAGGGAGATCAAGCAGCGCACGGCATCGTTGCTCCAGGCCGTCCAGTCGCTGGCTGGACGAAATGAGAGCGACGAAATGAGGCGGCTGAGGGCTGACAACAAACGCCTTAAAGGCCAGTTGACAGTCCTCCAGACAGAGGTAGCTGCCCTAAGGCGTGAGTTCTCCGAGGGCAGGAAACGCCGATCCAGAAGTTCTTCCCCTGTCGTAACGGTTCTCGGCTCCAGGGAACCAATCCAGGAAACAATGCCATCTGATGAGGCCATTTCCATCAAAACCATTGAGGAAATGATGGGTCGCCTCCAACGCATTCTGATGGACCACGTGGGAGGCGTCATAAGCGCCAGACTGGAGGGGCTCGAGGTGGATGGACGCCTCCTGCCCGCCCAACCCCAGCTGCACCGACCGCCGTTGGCTGCGGATAGTAAGAAGGGGAAAGGGAAGGGCAAGCGCACCATGCCCTCTGCTGAGACCGCACCCACAACTCTGGCCCCCCCGGCAAATATGCCGAAAGAGGCCAGACCCCAGAAGGTGGCCAAGCGAGCCGTGGAGCAGGTTGCTGGGCCATCGAGCATAGATCAGCCCGTCCTCCAGGAGAATTCTTGGACCACCGTCCTTAAGAAGAATAAGAAGAGGGCGGCCAAAGCTCCTGAGCCTAAGAAGCCCAGGCTGCCCAAGGCGCCTAAAAAGCTGGCAGTGGTGGTGTCCCTTAAGCCTGAAGCGGTAGCGGAGGGCGTCACATACAGGGATGCCATCGCTAAAGCGAAGTCATCTGTCAGCCTGGGTGCGCTCGGCATTGGAGCGGCCAGGTTCCGGACCGGCATCACGGGAGCTCGTATCATAGAGCTCCCAAAGGAAACCACGGCATCGCAGGCCGATACTCTGGCGGCCAAGATCGGGGAGGCCCTGGGTAGTGACGCCAAGGTTACCAGGCCAACCAAATCGGCACGCATTCGCCTGTCCGGTTTGGACGATGCAGTGTCCGAGGAGGAACTGCGCCGGGCCTTGGCTGAAAAATCTGGGTGCCCTCCCGATCAATTCAAGGTCGGCACTATCTCGCCGGGCTTCTCTGGAGTGGGCTCGGCCATTGTAACTTGTCCCATAGACGCCGTCGCTACCCTGGCGAAAATACAGCGACTGGAAGTGGGTTGGAGCAGCGCCTCGATCCAAATTCTAGAGCAACGCCCAATGCGGTGCTTTAGATGCATGGGAGTGGGTCACCCGCAGGTGCTGTGCCCCTCAAAAAAGGATCGCAGCTCGCTGTGTTATCGATGTGGTCAGGAGGGGCACACCCTCTCCTCATGTTCTTCGGCGCCGCGTTGTGCAATATGCTCGGATCGTGGCCTGCCCTCTGGGCACCGCATGGCAGGATTACACTGCAATCCTCCTCCGGTCAGGGGTCGTCTCATCCCTCTATCGGGATCCGTTCGCACAGTGGCCGCTCCGGCCGCCCCTGCAGTCGCGCCTATGGACACTAACAATGCCAGTTAGATCCATAGGACGTGTACTGCAGGCGAACGTGGCCCGCTCAGTCGGCGCCCAGGATCTCTTGTGCCAGGCGGCGGCTGAGTGGGACATTGATCTGGTGGTCGTCTCGGAGCCAAACCTCGTCCCTCCATCTTCAAGATGGGTGGGCTCGACGGATGGTCTCGCGGCGATCATGGTGTCCGGAGTGACGCCCTCCCCTCTTACCCTTGTCGAAAGAGGGGAGGGATATGTTGCAGCGCGTTGGGGGGGTATTTTAGTATTGTCCTTGTACTTTTCCCCCAACCGCAACCGTATTGAGTTCGAGAGATTCCTGACCGTGGTGGAGGGTGTGGTTCTCCGGGCAGCCCCGATTCCGGTGCTGGTGGCGGGCGATTTGAACGCCCACTCCCGTATGTGGGGAGACCACTATACAGATGCGCGAGGTGGGGATCTGGAGTCATGGGTTCTGTCCTCAGGGCTCCAGATCCTCAATACCGGAAACACGCCAACTTGCGTGCGGTGGCAGGGCACGTCCAGAGTGGACGTGACCTTTGCCTCCGCACCCCTGTCTCCCTACATTAGGGACTGGCGCGTGGTGGAGGGGGTGGAGACTCTATCTGACCACCGATACGTCAGATACGAGGTCTCCACCACCCCAACGGCGGCGATTTCTCTCCGTCTCTGGGAGGCAGCGGGTGTCTCTCCTTTTCCCGGGTGGGTGCTGGCAAAGCTCCGGTCGGACGTGGCGGAGGAGGCAGCGTTGGTACGAGCGTGGGCCGAGGTGCCCGACTCCATCGCAGAAGATCCCGACGCCATGGTGGAGTTACTCGCGGATGACTTACGCGCCGTGTGTGACTCCGCCATGCCGAAGCGAGGAGCGGGTCCTCGAAACCCGAGGCAAATGTACTGGTGGACGCCGGAACTTTCCGATATGCGTGCCACCAGTCTGAGAGCTAGGCGAGCTTACCAGCGCTGTCGTAGGCGAGCCCGGAGAGAACCCGGTGAAGAGGAGAGACTCCGTTACGAGTACCAGGAGGCTCACGGGGCGCTGAGGGTTGCCATCTGCAGGGCAAAGTCCGAAGCCTGGGACAGATTCCTTGACGTCCTCAATGGTGACCCTTGGGGTCGACCATACAGGATGATCAGGCGGAAACTCGCGGCTGCGGCTCCGCCTACATCCTGTATGGAACCGGCGCTCCTAAACAGAGTTCTCCGAACTCTATTCCCGGAGACGGGAGACTTCGTGCCCCCAACCATGCCGACCTCCGATTTTGCCTCGGAGGTGTGGGCTGAAGGGCCACCGATCTCGGATGCAGAGTTCGGTGTCGTAAGGGAACGGCTCAATTTGAAGAAGAAGGCGCCCGGGCCCGATGGAGTTCCGGCCAAAGTATTGGCCATCGCTCTGGGCCCTCTTGAAGCGCGTTTCCGAGCGGTGCTGAACATCTGCATCCAAAAAGTTCGTTTTCCCAGCAGATGGAAGGTGGGACGCCTCTGTCTGCTGCGGAAGGAGGGCCGCCCGGCGGATTCACCGGCGGGTTACCGACCAATCGTGCTGCTCGATGAGGCGGGAAAAGCTTTTGAGAAAATTCTCGCTTCCCGCATCATCGAGCACCTCGAGAGTGTGGGACCCGACTTGGTCGACTGCCAGTACGGCTTCCGAACCGGGCGGTCTACATCAGACGCAATAAGCCGTCTGAAGAGGTGGACAGAAGCAGCAACGGCTCGTGGGGAGGTGGTGTTGGTGGTGTCCTTGGACATTGCCAACGCTTTTAACGCCATCCCCCACGAGTGTATTGAGGAGGCGCTACGATTCCACAGGGTGCCTACCTACCTCCGCTATCTAGTAAAGGACTACCTGAGGAACCGTAGCGTCGTGTATGAGGACGCTCAAGGACAGATTCGGCCTTGGAGGGTGGTGGCAGGTGTACCCCAGGGTTCCGTTCTCGGTCCGTTGTTGTGGAACCTGGGGTACAACTGGGTTCTTCGCGGCTCGCTGTTACCAAGGATGGACGTCGTGTGTTTTGCGGACGATACCTTGGTGACAGCGGCTGCAAGAGAATGGGACGACGCAGCCCATCTTGCGTCGGTCGGCGCGTCTATGGTGGTCCGTCGAATACGGCTGCTGGGGTTGGACGTGGCCCTCACAAAAACGAGGGCCATGGCTTTCCATCCCCCACGTCGCGGGACCCCATCGTCCCTTTCAGTACGAGTGGAGGGTGTCCATGTTCGGGTCACCCCCCACATGAAATATCTCGGCCTCACACTGGACTCCCGATGGACTTTCGGGGAGCATTTTAACATCCTAGCTCCCCGGCTGTGTTCTGCCGCAGCCGCCCTCGGTCGTTTGCTCCCTAATGTGGGTGGCCCCGGTCGGTCTTGTCGTCGTCTATACCACGGCGTTCTTCGTTCGATGGCCCTATATGGAGCCCCGGTGTGGGCGGGGTGTCTCTCCCGGCGGACGCGTGCTCTTCTGCGCCAACCGCAGAGGGTGATTGCGACCCGGGCCGTGCGGGCATATCGCACGGTCAGCCACGGAGCTGCCTGTGTCTTGGCAGGCACGATGCCGTGGGATGTTGATGCACTTGTGCTTGCAGAAGTGTATCAGCATCGGGTCGACGCCAGAACTCGGGGTGAGCGGCCTGGCCTCGAGGAGATCGAGGAGGTTCGCTCACAGGCGCGGGGAGAAGCTCTGCGTCGGTGGGGCGAGACACTATCTCGCCCAGTCGCTGGCCATCGAACGATCGACGCCATCCGACCGGTGCTGGAAAAGTGGGTCCGACGCGAGTGGGGAGACCTAACCTTCCGCCTGGTGCAGGTACTGACCGGACACGGATGTTTCGGTCACTACCTGCATCGGGTGGCACGCCGTGAGGAGTCGCCCATTTGTCAGCACTGTGGCGCTCCAGATGACACCGTGGAGCACACACTCTGGGAGTGCTCCGAATGGCAGACCCAACGCCATCTTTTGGGTTCTGCAATCGACGGACGCGGTCTCACGTTGTCGGGCATGGTACGTGCCATGCTCGACAGCGTGGAGGCCTGGGAGGAAATCGCCAACTTCGCTGAGGTCGTGATGTCAGCGAAGGAGGCTGCGGAGAGGGAGCGGGAGGAGGATGCTCTAGCCGCTCCCATCCGGCGTAGGCGGAGGGGAAGGAGAGGGCGAGTGGCTCCGGTCGCAGACCCTCTCTAACCCTTTGGGTGGCCAGCACACGAGAGTGGCCCTCTCGTGTGCATTGCACTGGCCACCACGTCTGGTGGATTACCTGGCGCACACCGAGGTAATCCTCCCCCCGGCGCGGTAGCTCAGCTAGGCTGAGCAGCCCTGAGGTGTTTTGGTGAGTTTTCAGGTCCCAAAACACCTCTCTGTTCTTGGGCAGATCGGTGCCAAGGAGTTTTAGTGAGTATTCCCAGTGCCAACAAGATCAGGTGCTGGGCGACCCTCACACTGTCACACGCCTCGCCAGCGTGTTTCGTCTGTAAGCGGATCACTCCTTGTAAAAAAAAAAAAAAAAAAAAAAAAAAAGGTTAGGTTAGGTTAGGTTAGGTTAGGTTAGGTTAGGTTAGGTTAGGTTAGGTTAGGTTAGGTTAGGTTAGGTTAGGTTAGGTTAGGTTAGGTTAGGTTAGGTTAGGTTAGGTTATGGCGGGACCAACGCCATCAATTGTACGCCGCGATTGACGGACGCGGCCTCACGCTGTCGGGCATGGTACGTGCTATGCTCGACAGCGAGGAGGCCTGGCAAGTGATCGCCAACTTTGCTGAAGTTGTCATGTCAGCGAAGGAGGCTGCGGAGAGGGAGCGGGAAGAGGATGCTCTAGCCGCTCCCATCCGGCGTAGGCGGAGGGGAAGGAGAAGGCGAGCGGCTCCGGCCGCAGACCCTCTCTAACCCTTTGGGTGGCCGGCACACGAGAGTGGCACTCTCGTGTGCATTGCACTGGCCACCACGTCTGGTGGATTACCTGGCGCACACCGAGGTAATCCTCCCCCCGGCGCGGTAGCTCAGCAAGGCTGAGCAGCCCTGAGGTGTTTTGGTGAGTTTTTAGGTCCCAAAACACCTCTGTTTGGGCAAATCGGTGCCAAGGAGTTTTAGTGAGTATTCCCAGTGCCACCAACATCAGGTGCTGGGCGACCCTCACACTGTCACACGCCTCGCCAGCGTGTTTCGTCTGTAAGCGGATCACTCCTTGTAAAAAAAAAAAAAAAAAAAAAAAAAAAAAGGTTAGGTTAGGTTAGGTTAGGTTAGGTTAGGTTAGGTTAGGTTAGGTTAGGTTAGGTTAGGTTAGGTTTTTTTTTTTTTTTTTTTTTTTTTTTTTTTTTTTTTTGACGCGGGGAATGCGTTTAGGCACCGTCATCCCAGCTACGGGGGTAGCTGGGACGGTGTGTGGGACTCACCGGTCCCGGAAGAAGGGACCGTCCTACCCACTAAACCCCGCGGTGTTCCTCCTCACCCTATAGCCGGGCCGAGGGATATGAAGATGAAGATTCAACGTCGACCCGGCTAGGGATGCCCCGTAAGGATGGGGCTCTCCTCGGGGGACCAGATGGTCGGCCCCCCGGAGCTCCCTAAGGAGCTGAAGAAGCAGCAAGCCCGCATCGCACCACTTTCGAGCGCCCCTCTGAAAGCAGAGGGGGTAGAGAGCGGCCGAGCGGGCGGGCACTAAGGCACCTCCGGAACACGGGGAGGTGCCTTCCGCCAAACGATCATCGGTGGGTGAGGTCCCCCGACCACCACCCACCGGGACAACACTAGTCGGGGGCGCGCACGAAAGCTGCCATGCGGCGCCCCCGAACCGGACGGCGAGGCGGGAGCGTTTGACCTGCACGCTCCCGCACCCGCAGCTCCTCTCTCTTTGCCGCCATCACCTCATTGGCAAAAGAGGTGACGGCGGCCCAACACTCCTGGCTACCGACCATGGCTCGCACCACAGCCGGCAGCGACAAGTCAAAACCAATTTGGCCCGTGAGGGCGACTCGCGGCCCGTCCCACGCCGCGCACTCGGCGAGTGTGTGCTCCGCCGAGTCCACGGCGCCACTTGGGCAGTGACGGCACACGGGGTCCGACTCCACACCCACCACCTCCCACAGGTACTTGGCGAAACAGCCATGTCCTGTGAGGAGCTGAGTGAGGTGGTACGTCGGCGCACCGTGCGCCCTCTCCACCCAAGGCCGAAGAACGGGCCGGACAGCCCCCACGAGCCGCACACTCGCGGAGGGACACAACAACCTATTGGCCCACTTCCGAAAGAGATCGTCGCGAGCAGATTGTCTCCAGCGATCGATCTCGTCCGGGAGTGGGCGATCTCCATTAATCCGCACCAGGGCGCTTTCGTTGTAAACGCGCTTGAGGACTCCAGCCTCGAGATCCCAAGGGGGGCTCCCGCCAATCAAACACGCCGCCTCGTAAGAGACGGTGCAGTACGCTCGCGCCGCCCTCTGCGCAATCACCCGCTGCGGTCTCCGCAGCAGGGGGATCGTTTTGGCGCAGAGAGCGTCCGACCAAATAGGCGCTCCGTAGAGCGCCTTGGAGCGCACTACACCGTCGTAGAGACGGCGACATGCACTTTCCGGCCCCCCTTTATTGGGGAGCAGCCGCGCCAGCCTTCCGGCGTATGACACTAGTTTAGGTGCCAGGCGCCGGAAGTGCTCGACGAAACCCCACCGACTATCGAGGACCAATCCTAGATATTTCATGGTCTCCCCGATAGCGATGGGGGTGCCACTCACCACAATGGCGGAACCTCGAGGTGGCCCCCGACGAGGCCCGTGGAAAAACACGGCCTCGGACTTATCGAGAGCCACCTGGAGTCCCAGCGCCCTGATGCGGCTGACCACCTGGGCAACGCCCGCGGTGGCCAGAACCTTCGCGTCCCTGAATTCCGGGCCCCGCGCGGTGACGAGGGTGTCGTCGGCGTAACACAAAACACCGACCCCCGTAAGAGTTGCACCGCGCAGGACCCAGTCATAGCCGATGTTCCACAGGAGCGGACCAAGCACCGACCCCTGTGGAACACCGCACGACATCTCCTTGCGGACTATTCCCGACCGGGCCGGGTAGATGATGGCCCGGTCCACGAAGTAGTCCGCAAGGACGCGCCTGAGGTACCACGGGACCTTGTGGTACCTCAGCGCCTCGGCGATGGTCTGCCAGGGGATGGTGTTGAAGGCGTTCGCGATGTCCAGCGACACCGCCAACAACACCTCCCCCCGACCGACCGCCTCTTGGACGCTGTCCCTGAGTCGGGAGATGGCGTCCAGGGTAGACCGCCCGCGACGGAACCCGTACTGGCCGCCGTCGAGATTTTGCCCCGCCCCCTCAAGGTGCCCGACAAGACGAGCAGCGAGCACCCGCTCGAAAAGCTTGCTCATCTCGCCGAGCAAAACAATGGGGCGGTAGGCCGACGGCGACTCGACGGGGCGCCCGTGCTTTTTGAGCAGCACGAGCTTCCCCGTCTTCCACGTTCGCGGGACCCTACCCGACGCCAAACACTCCGACATCAGGGAGAGCGTCTCTTCTTCGAACGCCGGCATGACCAGGGCGACGACCCGCCCTGGGATGCCGTCCGGACCGGGGGCGCGGTGTCTCAATTTGAGCTTGAGAACCGCCGCCCCTAACTCGGCATCGGACACGGGCGGGATAGCCTCCGTGTCAGCCGGCGTTCCGTCTGGTGCCGCCATTCTCGGCGGGACCCACTCTTCCCGCGCAGGGAAGAGGGAGCTGACCACTTCATTCACGAAGGTGGGCTCGAGAGACCTGGTGAGCGGGGGCGCATAAGGCCGGAGTTTGTCGCTCACGGCCTTATACGGGCGCCCCCACGGATCTCCGTTCAAAGTCTCGAGCCACACCTTCCATGACTCGTCCTTCGCGGCCTTGATTGCCGAGCGAAGGGCCGCTCGGGCGTCCCGGTATGCGGCGCGCAACTCTTCTTCGAGGACAGGGTTCCTGGCCCTACGACCGCGGTAGCGGGTGTACCTCCGTTGGGCTGCGTGACTAGCGGCACGCAGCCCCTCAAGGTTGTCATTCCACCAATACACCCGCCGCCGCGGGTGGACAGACCCTGCCCTCCGCATCGCCGCATCGCAGACGCGAGTCAGAGCCTCAGATAACCGCTCCGACCTCGCGTCTACGTCCGGACTCCCACCGAACGCGGCCCATCGCTCGACGATGGCCGCCTCTTCTGCCAGCTCCCGGTTCAGCGTGTTTAACCGCCACCGTGGGCCCTCACCGGCCAGGGGACGGTCCTGGGTCCTCAGGGCGGGGGAGACGATGTCGAACCGTACGTACCGGTGGTCCGACATCGTCTCCACCTCCGTGACCACCCTCCACCCACGTACGTGGTTCGCCAGGTCAGAACTGGCGAAGGACAGGTCAACAATGGACCTGTTGCCATTGTCCCCCACGTACGTGTGGACCGCCCCCTGGTTCAGCAACACCATATCCATGGACACCGCCCAATCCTCCAACAACTCCCCCCGCAAGTCCGTCGCCGGAGATCCCCACGCCGTTGAGTGGGCGTTGAAGTCCCCGACGACGATGAGCGGGGTGGGGTGTGCTTCCGCCACAAGAGCCCCGAGCTCAACGAGTAACTGCTCAAATTGAGCACGGGTCTTCCTGGGCGGACAGTACACCCCGATCACTGCAGCGTCTCCCAGCAGCGCGAGGACGCACATTCGTCCTTGGGACACCCTATCAAAGGCGCCCCGCTGGGAGACGATAGCCACTTCACCGTCGCGGTCGCTGGCCCAATCATCACGGGCACGAACCGCGTACGGTTCGGCGACTACAGCCACGGTCGTCTGCCACTGCGCTACGGACTGGATCAAAACATCCTGGGCCGCAGCGCAGTGCCTGACGTTGGCCTGCAGGACCGAGAATGTGGACATCTAGGATTGAGCGGTGTCCATAACCTCCTCAGCTTGGGTGGGAGCGGGGTCCGCAACCGGTCCGACCCGCCTCCCACCGACTCCTCCTCGGCGACGACGCCGTTTCTTTGACGCCGCCAGGCAAGACTTGGCGCCCAGGCGGTGCGCAGCGGTCTCTCCCGCCGCCGCACACACGGGGCAGTGCGGATCCGCGGCGCAGCCGGCCGCTTTGTGGCCGGGCTGCCCGCAGCGGAAGCACAGGGCGCTGCGGTCAACTCCCGCAGCACACCTGGCCCCCACATGCCCCACATCCAGGCAGCGGAAGCACCGCTGCGGCCTGGAGTCCAGAATTACCGCACGGACGCGGGTCCAGCCAATGACGAGGGCGCGGCCATCTGTGATTAATTTGGCCGCTGCGACCGGGCACTTGACCCACGCCGTGCCCTCCCTTGTTGCCTGGCGGGTAATTTCGCCAACGGTGACGCTGGTGGCGGCGCAACCTCCAACTTCTGCCACCACCCGCGCCACGACCTCTTTTGTTGCGGCGTCGCCGAGGCCGGAGATGCGCAACTCCGCGCACTTCTCCGGCCTGGCGACGCGAACGTCGTCGCCGAGGGATTCCCTTAATTTGGCCGCCAATGCGTCCGCCTTGGCGCCCCTATCCGCACCCGCCACCTCGAGGATGCGACCCCCGGTGACCGCGGTGCGGAAACGCAAACCCTCGATGCCGAGGCTTTTGAGGTCGATTGACCTCTCAGCCTCGGCAAGCTTCTTCGCATAGGTAACACCCCGCTCCTCCGCTCCTCGCTGCAGCGTGATGACTACTGCTGCAGTTCGCGGTGAGCGGAGGTTCGGGGCGCTCCCCTTTCCGCCAGATTTTGAGGGCGCCTTAGCGGGCGCATTGGCGGGCTTCGATGCCGCTTTCTTCTTGGGCCGCTTAGCAACTTCATTCCACGTCTCAGTTTGGGACTGAGACGTGGAGGCCGGTATTTCGGTTGAGGCCGGCTGGCGCTCCCGGCGCGTCGCCTCCACCTCACGCGCCGCAGCGCTCTTCCTCTTCTTCCTGTTCCTCTTCTCCCCCTGGGTTGGGAGAGAAGAAGAAGAGGCCGACGGAACGGCCGCGACAGAATCCGTCACCTCCGCCACAGATGTGGAGGCGACGGCAGGTAGAGGCGCGGCGGCAGAGGCGCCAGCGGCCTTGCGCTTTGAGCGCGTGGGCGCCGAAGCGCCGACGGAAGGGCCCTTTGAGGGGGCGACAGGTGCACCGCCGGGTGCTGGAGCATTGGCCATGCGGGCATCATTGCGCGCGTCCGCCGCGAGGGGAGGACGCAACCGAGGCGCCGGGAGCAGCCGATCCTCGAAGCCGGCGCGGCGCGCGTCGATGAGGTACAGCACCTCATCACGCGACAGCCCCGCCGACGGTGTTGGAGCGGCGCTCATCTGGCGCCTCATTTCCTCCATCTGGGCCCGCACGGCCACGAGCTCTCCCTTCAGGCGCATGACCTCTTCGCTACACTTGAGGGAGGCCATTTCTCGCATATGTTCCAGAATCGACCCGGCGGCACTCCGCAGGCCCTGGACGCTCTGGCCCTTCAGGCGGGAGGATTTATAGGCGATCGTATCGATCGCCTTCACCGCCTCCTCTACCGCCTTCGACAGCTGCTCGCACCTAAGGACAGGAGCAGCTTCCGACGTCGACGCCTCCTCCAGCGTCGGGGATTTGCGGAGGAAGGAACGTCGCGTCTCCTCCTGCCTCAGACGTTCCTCCTCCTTTTCCCGAAAATCGTCCCGCGCGAGCTCTTCCTCCGCCTGGAGTTCGAGCTCGCGCTCCTGGGCCGCGATGTAGTTGGCCCTGGCTTGGGCCAAGCCAACATATTGGCCCGTCGTTGGAGGGCGCCCACGCCCTCTTTTACCGGGCTGGCCCCTGATGGTGCTGGGGCCAGCCGACTCCTCACCGTCGCTGCCCGACTCCCCAGGGCTTTTACTGTTGCAGCGCTTGCGCTGCCACAACCTGGGAGTCGGGGAGGGACGGGAGGAAACCGTCATCATAGACTGGCAGCTGCTATCGGAGTCCGACAGCCGCTGCCAGTCGCATTTGTTCGCGCTTTCCGAGAGCGAATTGCGGGTGTCGCAGCGCGACAACGACACCCGCAATTCCCTCCCGCCCGGGGTTGGAGTCCCGGGCCTCGACACTCTCGTGTCACCCTCATCATTCTCACTCTTCAATTTATCCATTTTTAAAAACGATATTTAGCAAATTTTATGGCCACAAGTACAGTCGTTGCAGTTCGGTCACCCAACTTGCCACTCCGTTACGGTGGTCAAGTTGGGGTCCAGGGCGGACGACGTGGACGTATGCTAACGACACTTGGGGCCCCGCCCCAGGTTAGGTTAGGTTAGGTTAGGTTAGGTTAGGTTAGGTTAGGTTAGGTTAGGTTAGGTTAGGTTAGGTTAGGTTAGGTTTTTTTTTTTTTTTTTTTTTTTTTTTTTTTTTGTTGACGCGGGGAATGCATTTAGGCACCGTCATCCCAGCTACGGGGGTAGCTGAGACGGTGTGTGGGACTCACCGGTCCCGAAAACAGGGACCGTCCTACCCACTAAACCCCGCGGTGTTCCGACTCACCCTATAGCCGGGCCGAGGGATATGAAGATATAGATTCAACGTCGACCCGGCTAGGGATGCCCCGTAGGGTTGGGGCTCTCCTCGGGGGACCAGATGGTCGGCCCCCGGAGCTCCCTAAGGAGCTGAAGAAACGAGCCCGCATCGCACCACTCTCGAGCGCCCCTCTGAAAGCAGAGGGGGTAGAGAGCGGCCGAGCGGGCGGGCACTAAGGCACCTCCGGAACACGGGGAGGTGCCTTCCGCCAAACGATCATCGGTGGGTGAGGTCCCCCGACCACCACCCACCGGGACAACACTAGTCGGGGGCGCGCACGAAAGCTGCCATGCGGCGCCCCCGAACCGGACGGCGAGGCGGGAGCGTTAGTCCAGCGCGCTCCCGCACCCGCAGCTCTTCTCTCTTGGCCGCCATCACCTCACAAGCAAACGAGGTGACGGCGGCCCAACACTCCTGGCTGCCGACCATGGCTCGCACCACAGCCGGCAGCGACAAATCAAAACCAATTTGGCCCGTGAGGGCGACTCGCGGCCCGTCCCACGCCGCGCACTCGGCGAGTGTGTGCTCGGCCGAGTCCACGGCGCCACTTGGGCAGTGACGGCACACGGGGTCCGACTCCACACCCACCACCTCCCACAGGTACTTGGCGAAACAGCCATGTCCTGTGAGGAGCTGAGTGAGGTGGTACGTCGGCGCACCGTGCGCCCTCTCTACCCAAGGCCGAAGAACGGGCCGGACAGCCCCCACGAGCCGCGCGCTCGCAGAGGGAACGACCAACCTATTGGCCCACTTCCGGAAGAGATCGTCGCGAGCAGACTGTCTCCAGCGATCGATCTCGTCCGGGAGTGGGCGACCTCCATTAATCCGCACCAGGGCGCTTTCATTATACACGCGAGTGAGGACTCCAGCCTCGAGATCCCACGGGGGGCTTCCGCCAATTAGACACGCCGCCTCGTAAGAGACGGTGCAGTACGCTCTCGCAGCCCTCTGCGCAATCACCCGCTGCGGTCTCCGCAGCAGGGGGATGGTTTTGGCGCAGAGAGCATCCGCCCAAATGGGCGCTCCGTAGAGCGCCTTGGAGCGCACTACACCGTCATAGAGACGGCGACATGCACTTTCCGGCCCCCCTTTATTGGGGAGCAGCCGCGCCAGCCTTCCGGCGTATGACACCAGTTTGGGTGCCAGGCGCCGGAAGTGCTCGACGAAACCCCATCGACTATCGAGGACCAATCCTAGGTACTTCATGGTCTCCCCGATAGCGATGGGGGTGCCGCTCACCACAATGAAGGAATCTCGAGGTGGCCCCCGCCGAGGCCCGTGGAAAAACACGGCCTCGGACTTTTCGAGAGCCACCTGGAGTCCCAGCGCCCTGATGCGGCTGACCACCTGGGCAACGCCCGCGGTGGCCAGAACCTTCGCGTCCCTGAATTCTGGGCCCCGCGCGGTGACGAGGGTGTCGTCGGCGTAGCATATAATGCCGACCCCCGTTAGAGTTGCACCGCGCAGGACCCAGTCATAGCCGATGTTCCACAGGAGCGGACCAAGCACCGACCCCTGTGGAACACCGCACGACATCTCCTTGCGGACTATTCCCGACCGGGCCGGGTAGATAATGGCCCGGTCCACGAAATAGTCCGCAAGGACGCGCCTGAGGTACCACGGGACCTTGTGGTACCTCAGCGCCTCGGCGATGGTCTGCCAGGGGATGGTGTTGAAGGCGTTCGCGATGTCCAGCGACACCGCCAACAACACCTCCCCCCGACCGACCGCCTCTTCGACGCTGTCCCTGAGTCGGGAGATGGCGTCTAGGATAGACCGCCCGCGACGGAACCCGTACTGGCCGCCGTCGAGGTTGGGCCCCGCCCCCTCAAGGTGCCCGACGAGACGAGCAGCGAGCACCCGCTCGAAAAGCTTGCTCATCTCGCCGAGCAAAACAATGGGGCGGTAGGCCGACGGCGACTCGACGGGGCGCCCGTGCTTCTTAAGCAGCACGAGCTTCCCCGTCTTCCACGTTCGCGGGACCCTACCCGACGCCAAACACTCCGACATCAGGGAGAGCGTCTCTTCTTCGAACGCCGGCATGACCAGGGCGACGACCCGCCCTGGGATGCCGTCCGGACCAGGGGCGCGGTGTCTCAACTTGAGCTTGAGAACCGCCGCCCCTAACTCGGCATCGGACACGGGCGGGATCGCCTCCATGTCAGCCGGCGTTCTGTCTGGTGCTGCCATACTCGGCGGGACCCACTCTTCCCGCGCAGGGAAGAGGGAGCTGACAACTTCATTGACGAAGGTGGGCTCGAGAGACCTGGTGAGCGGGGGCGCATAAGGCCGGAGTTTGTCACTCACGACCTTATACGGGCGCCCCCAAGGATCTCCGTTCAACGTCTCGAGCCACACCTTCCACGACTCGTCTTTGGCGGCCTTGATTGCCGAGCGAAGGGCCGCTCGGGCATCCCGGTATGCGGCGCGCAACTCCTCCATGAGGACAGGGTTTCCATTCCTTCGACCGCGGTAGCGGGTGTACCGACGCTGGGCTGCGTGACTAGCAGCACGCAGCCCCTCCAGATCATCGTTCCACCAGTACACCCGCCGCCGCGGGTGAACTGATCCTGCCCTCCGCATCGCCGCATCGCAGACGCGAGTCAGAGCCTCAGATAATCGCTCCGACCTCGCGTCTACGTCCGGGTTCCCGCCAAACGCGGCCCATCGCTCAACGATGGCCGCCTCTTCTGCCAGCTCCCGGTTTAGCGATTTTAACCGCCACCGTGGGCCCTCACCGGCCAGGGGACGATCCTGAGCCCTCAGGGCGGGGGAGACGATATCGAAACGGACATACCGGTGGTCCGACATCGTCTCCACCTCCGTTAAGGTTAGGTTAGGTTAGGTTAGGTTAGGTTTCAAGGTTAGGTTTTTTTTTTTTTTTTTTTTGTTGACGCGGGGAATGCATTTAGGCACCGTCATCCCAGCTACGGGGGTAGCTGGGACGGTGTGTGGGACTCACCGGTCCCGGAAGAAGGGACCGTCCTACCCACTAAACCCCGCGGTGTTCCGACTCACCCTATAGCCGGGCCGAAGGATATGAAGTTGAAGATTCTACGTCGACCCGGCTAGGGATGCCCCGTAGGGTTGGGGCTCTCCTCGGGGGACCAGATGGTCGGCCCCCCGGAGCTCCCTAAGGAGCTGAAGAAAACAAGCCCGCATCGCACCGCCCTCGTACGTCCCTCTGAAAGCAGAGGGGGCAGAGAGCGGCCGAGCGGGCGGGCACTAAGGCACCTCCGGAACACGGGGAGGTGCCTTCCGCCAAACGATCATCGGTGGGTGAGGTCCCCCGACCACCACCCACCGGGACAACACTAGTCGGGGGCGCGCACGAAAGCTGCCATGCGGCGCCCCCGAACCGGACGGCGAGGCGGGAGCGTCTGACCTGCACGCTCCCGCACCCGCAATTCCTCTCTCTTTGCCGCCATCACCTCATTGGCAAAAGAGGTGACGGCGGCCCAACACTCCTGGCTGCCGACCATGGCTCGCACCACAGCCGGCAGCGACAAATCAAAACCAATTTGGCCCGTGAGGGCGACTCGCGGCCCGTCCCACGCCGCGCACTCGGCGAGTGTGTGCTCTGCCGAGTCCACGGCGCCACTTGGGCAGTGACGGCACACGGGGTCCGACTCCACACCCACCACCTCCCACAGGTACTTGGCGAAACAGCCATGTCCTGTGAGGAGCTGAGTGAGGTGGTACGTCGGCGCACCGTGCGCCCTCTCTACCCAAGGCCGAAGAACGGGCCGGACAGCCCCCACGAGCCGCACGCTCGCAGAGGGACACTCAATCCTATTGGCCCACTTCCGGAAGAGATCGTCGCGAGCAGACTGTCTCCAGCGATCGATCTCGTCCGGGAGTGGGCGACCTCCATTTATCCGCACCAGGGCGCTTTCGTCATAAACGCGCTTGAGGACTCCAGCCTCGAGATCCCAAGGGGGGCTCCCGCCAATCAAACACGCCGCCTCGTAAGAGACGGTGCAGTACGCTCGCGCCGCCCTCTGCGCAATCACCCGCTGCGGTCTCCGCAGCAGGGGGATGGTTTTGGCGCAGAGAGCGTCCGACCAAATAGGCGCTCCGTAGAGCGCCTTGGAGCGCACTACACCGTCGTAGAGACGGCGACATGCACTTTCCGGCCCCCCTTTATTGGGGAGCAGCCGCGCCAGCCTTCCGGCGTATGACACCAGTTTAGGTGCCAGGCGCCGGAAGTGCTCGACGAAACCCCACCGACTATCGAGGACCAATCCTAGATATTTCATGGTCTCCCCGATAGCGATGGGGGTGCCGCTCACCACAATGGCGGAATCTCGAGGTGGCCCCCGACGAGGCCCGTGGAAAAACACGGCCTCGGACTTATCGAGAGCCACCTGGAGTCCCAGCGCCCTGATGCGGCTGACCACCTGGGCAACGCCCGCGGTGGCCAGAACCTTCGCGTCCCTGAATTCTGGGCCCCGCGCGGTGACGAGGGTGTCGTCGGCGTAGCAAATAATGCCGACCCCCGTAAGAGTTGCACCGCGCAGGACCCAGTCATAGCCGATGTTCCACAGGAGCGGACCAAGCACCGACCCCTGTGGAACACCGCACGACATCTCCTTGCGGACTATTCCCGACCGGGCCGGGTAGATAATGGCCCGGTCCACGAAATAGTCCGCAAGGACGCGCCTGAGGTACCACGGGACGTTGTGGTACCTCAGCGCCTCGGCGATGGTCTGCCAGGGGATGGTGTTGAAGGCGTTCGCGATGTCCAGCGACACCGCCAACAACACCTCCCCCCGACCGACCGCCTCTTGGACGCTGTCCCTGAGTCGGGAGATGGCGTCCAGGGTAGACCGCCCGCGACGGAACCCGTACTGGCCGCCGTCGAGATTGGGCCCCGCCCCCTCAAGGTGCCCGACGAGACGAGCAGCGAGCACCCGCTCGAAAAGCTTGCTCATCTCGCCGAGCAGAACAATGGGGCGGTAGGCCGACGGCGACTCGACGGGGCGCCCGTGCTTCTTAAGCAGCACGAGCTTCCCCGTCTTCCACGTTCGCGGGACTCTACCCGACGCCAAACACTCCGACATCAGGGAGAGCGTCTCTTCTTCGAACGCCGGCATGACCAGGGCGACGACCCGCCCTGGGATGCCGTCCGGACCGGGGGCGCGGTGTCTCATCTTGAGTTTGAGAACCGCTGCCCCTAACTCGGCATCGGACACGGGCGGAATCGCCTCCGTGTCAGCCGGCGTTCCATCTGGTGCCGCCATACACGGCGGGACCCACTCTTCCCGCGCAGGGAAGAGGGAGCTGACAACTTCACTAGTGAAGGTGGGCTCGAGAGACCTAGTGAGCGGGGGCGCATAAGGCCGGAGTTTGTCGCTCACGGCCTTATACGGGCGCCCCCACGGATCTCCATTTAAAGTCTCGAGCCACACCTTCCACGACTCGTCTTTGGCGGCCTTGATCGCCGAGCGAAGGGCCGCTCGGGCGTCCCGGTATGCGGCGCGCAACTCCTCCACGAGGACAGGGTTTCCGGCCCTACGACCGCGGTAGCGGGTGTATCTTCGTTGGGCTGCGTGACTAGCAGCACGCAGCCCTTCAAGGTTGTCGTTCCACCAATACACCCGCCGCCGCGGCTGGACAGACCCTGCCCTTCGCATCGCCGCATCGCAGACGCGAGTCAGAGCCTCAGATAACCGCTCCGACCTCGCGTCCACGCTCGGGTTTCCGCCAAACGCGGCCCATCGCTCGACGATGGCCGCCTCTTCTGCCAGCTCCCGGTTCAGCGTGTTTAAGCGCCACCGTGGGCCCTCACCGGCCAGGGGACGATCGTGGGTCCTCAGGGCGGGGGAGACGATATCAAATCGGACATACCGGTGGTCCGACATCGTCTCCACCTCCGTGACCACCCTCCAGCCACGTACGTGGTTCGCCAGGCCAGAACTGGCAAAGGACAGGTCAACAATGGACCTGTTGCCATTGTCCCCCACGTACGTGTGGACCGCCCCCTGGTTCAGCAACACCAGATCCATGGACACCGCCCAATCCTCCAACAACTCCCCCCGCAAGTCCGTCGCCGGAGATCCCCACGCCGTAGAGTGGGCGTTGAAGTCCCCGACGACGATGAGCGGGGTGGGGTGTGCTTCCGCCACAAGAGCCCCGAGCTCAACGAGTAACTGCTCAAATTGAGCTCGGGTCTTCCTGGGCGGACAGTACACCCCGATCACTGCAGCGTCTCCCAGCAGCGCGAGGACGCACATTCGTCCTTTGGACACCTTATCGAAGGCGCCCCGCTGGGAGACGATAGCCACTCCACCGTCGCGGTCGCTGGCCCAATCATCGCGGGCACGAACCGCGTACGGTTCGGCGACTACAGCCACGGTCGCCTGGCACTGCGCTACGGACTGGATCAAAACATCCTGGGCCGCAGCACAGTGCCTGACGTTGGCCTGCAGGACCGAGAATGTGGACATCTAGGATTGAGCCGTGTCCATCACCTCCACAGATTGGGTGGGAGCGGGGTCCGCGACCGGCCCGACCCGCCTCCCACCGACTCCTCCTCGGCGACGACGCCGTTTTTTCGATGCCGCCAGGCAAGCTTTGGCGCCCAGGCGGTGCGCAGCGGTCTCTCCCGCCGCCGCACACACGGGGCAGTGCGGATCCGCGGCGCAGCCGGCCGCTTTGTGGCCGGGCTGCCCGCAGCGGAAGCACAGGGCGCTGCGGTCAACTCCCGCAGCACACCTGGCCCCCACGTGCCCCACATCCAGGCAGCGGAAGCACCGCTGCGGCCTGGACTCCAAAAGGACCGCACGGACGCGGGTCCAACCGATGACGAGGGGGCGGCCATCCGTTACAAGTTTGGCCGCCGCGACGGGGCACTTCACCCACGCCGTGCCCTCCCTGCTTGCCTGGCGAACGATAGCCCCGACAACGACGCTGGTGATGGCGCAACCTCCAACGTCCGCCACCACCCGCGCCACGACCTCCTTCGTCGCTGAATCGCCGAGGCCGGAGATGCGCAGCTCCGCGCACTTCTCCGGCCTGGCGACACGAACGTCGTCGCCGAGGGACTCCCTTAGTTTTTCCGCTAATGCGTCCGCTTTGGCGCTCCTCTCCGCACCAGCCACCTCGAGGATACGTCCCCCGGTGGCTGCAGTGCGGAAGCGCAAGCCGTCGATGCCGAGGCTTTTGAGGTCGATTGACCTCTCAGCCTCGGCAAGCTTTTCGGCGTATGTCACGCCCCGAACCTCCGCTTCCCGCTGCAGCGTAATAACCACCGCTGCGGTTCGCGGTGAGCGGAGATTCGGGGCGCTCTTCTTCTTTGCGCCTGGCTTCGCGGGTGCCCTAGCGGGCGCATTAGCGGGTTTCTTCGGCCGCTTAACAACATTGTTCCACGTCTCAGTTTGGGACTGAGACGTGGAAGCCGGGGCTGGTTTGCTTAAGGCCGACTGACGCTCTCGGCGCGTCGCCTCTACCTCACGCGCCGCAGCGCTCTTCTTCTTCCTCCTGTTCCTCTTCTCCCCCTGTGCTGGGAGAGAAGAAGAAGAGGCCGGCGGAACGGCCACGACAGTTTCCGTCACCTCCACCTCAGATGTGGAGGGGACGGCAGGCAGAGGCGCGGCGGCAGAGGCGCCAGCGGCCTTGCGCTTTGAGCGCGTGGGCGCCGAAGCGCCGACGGAAGGGCCCTGTGAGGGGGCGACAGGTGCACCGCCAGGCTCTGGAGCACTGGCCATGCGGGCAGCATTGCGCGCGTCCGCCGCGAGGGGAGGACGCAACCGAGGCGCCGGGAGCAGCCGATCCTCGAAGCCGGCGCGGCGCGCGTCGATGAGGTACAGCACCTCATCACGCGACAGCCCCGCCGACGGTGTTGGAGCGGCGCTCAACTGGCGCCTCAATTCCTCCATCTGGCCCCGCACGGCCGCGAGCTCTCCCTTCAAGCGCATGACCTCGTCGCTACACTTGAGGGAGGCCATCTCTCGCATATGTTCCAGAATCGACCCGGCGGCACTCCGCAGGCCCTGGACACTCTGGCCCTTCAGGCGGGAGGATTTGTAGGCGATCGTATCAATCGCCTTCACCGCCTCCTCTACCGCCTTCGACAGCTGCTCGCACCTAAGGACAGGAGCAGCTGCCGACGTCGACGCCTCCTCCAGCGTCGGGGATTTTCGGAGGAAGGAGCATCGCCGCTCCTCCCGCTTCAGACGCTCCTCCTCTTCGGCCTGAAAAGCGTCCCGAGCGAGCTCCTCCTCCGCCTGGAGCTCAAGCTCGCGCTCCTTGGCCGCAGCGTAGCTAGCTCGAGCCTGAGCCAGGCCGACATACTGGCCCGTCGTTGGAGGGCGCCCACGCCCTCTTTTACCGGGCTGGCCCCTGATGGTGCTGGGGCCAGCCGACTCCTCACCGTCGCTGCCCGACTCCCCAGGGCTTTTACTGTTGCAGCGCTTGCGCTGCCACAACCTGGGAGTCGGGGAGGGACGGGAGGAAACCGTTATCATCGACTGGCAGCTGCTATCGGAGTCCGACAGCCGCTGCCAGTCGCATTTGATCGCGCTTTGCGAAGGCGAATTGCGGGTGTCGCAGCGCGACAACGACACCCGCAATTCCCTCCCGCCCGGGGTTGGAGTCCCGGGCCTCGACACTTTCGTGTCACTTCCCGCATCACTTTCCTTTTTCGCATTCATAATGAAAAATCGATCACAATTATGGCCACAAGTCCAGCTGTTCGAAGTTCGGTCACCCAACTTGCCACTCCGTTACGGTGGTCAAGTTGGGGTCCAGGGCGGACGACGTGGACGTAAACGAACAACACTTGGGGCCCCGCCCCAGGTTAGGTTAGGTTAGGTTTTTTTTTTTTTTTGTTGACGCGGGGAATGCGTTTAGGCACCGTCATCCCAGCTACGGGGGTAGCTGGGACGGTGTGTGGGACTCACCGGTCCCAAACAGGGACCGTCCTACCCACTAAACCCCGCGGTGTTCCTCCTCACCCTATAGCCGGGCCGAGGGATATGAAGATGAAGATTCAACGTCGACCCGGCTAGGGATGTCCCGTAAGGATGGGGCTCTCCTCGGGGGACCAGATGGTCGGCCCCCCGGAGCTCCCTAAGGAGCTGACGAAATACAAGCCCGCATCGCACCGCCCTCGAACGTCCCTCTGAAAGCAGAGGGGGCAGAGAGCGGCCGAGCGGGCGGGCACTAAGGCACCTCCGGAACACGGGGAGGTGCCTTCCGCCAAACGATCATCGGTGGGTGAGGTCCCCCGACCACCACCCACCGGAACAACACTAGTCGGGGGCGCGCACGAAAGCTGCCATGCGGCGCCCCCGAACCGGACGGCGAGGCGGGAGCGTTTGACCTGCACGCTCCCGCACCCGCAATTCCTCTCTCTTTGCCGCCATCACCTCATTGGCAAAAGAGGTGACGGCGGCCCAACACTCCTGGCTGCCGACCATGGCTCGCACCACAGCCGGCAGCGACAAATCAAAACCAATTTGGCCCGTGAGGGCGACTCGCGGCCCGTCCCACGCCGCGCACTCGGCGAGTGTGTGCTCCGCCGAGTCCACGGCGCCACCTGGGCAGTGACGGCAGACGGAGTCCGACTCCACACCCACCACCTCCCACAGGTACTTGGCGAAACAGCCATGTCCTGTGAGGAGCTGAGTGAGGTGGTACGTCGGCGCACCGTGCGCCCTCTCTACCCAAGGCCGAAGAACGGGCCGGACAGCCCCCACGAGCCGCGTGCTCGCAGAGGGACACGCCAACCTAATGGCCCACTTCCGGAAGAGATCGTCACGAGCAGACTGTCTCCAGCGATCGATCTCGTCCGGGAGTGGGCGACCTCCATTTATCCGCACCAGGGCGCTTTCATGATACACGCGAGTGAGGACTCCAGCCTCGAGATCCCACGGGGGGCTTCCGCCAATTAGACACGCCGCCTCGTAAGAGACGGTGCAGTACGCTCGCGCCGCCCTCTGCGCAATCACCCGCTGCGGTCTCCGCAGCAGGGGGATGGTTTTGGCGCAGAGAGCGTCCGACCAAATAGGCGCTCCGTAGAGCGCCTTGGAGCGCACTACACCGTCATAGAGACGGCGACATGCACTTTCCGGCCCCCCTTTATTGGGAAGCAGCCGCGCCAGCCTTCCGGCGTATGACACCAGTTTGGGTGCCAGGCGCCGGAAGTGCTCGACGAAACCCCATCGACTATCGAGGACCAATCCTAGGTACTTCATGGTCTCCCCGATAGCGATGGGGGTGCCGCTCACCACAATGAAGGAATCTCGAGGTGGCCCCCGCCGAGGCCCGTGGAAAAACACGGCCTCGGACTTTTCGAGAGCCACCTGGAGTCCCAGCGCCCTGATGCGGCTGACCACCTGGGCAACGCCCGCGGTGGCCAGAACCTTCGCGTCCCTGAATTCTGGGCCCCGCGCGGTGACGAGGGTGTCGTCGGCGTAACAAATAATGCCGACTCCCGTAAGAGTTGCACCGCGCAGGACCCAGTCATAGCCGATGTTCCACAGGAGCGGACCAAGCACCGACCCCTGTGGAACACCGCACGACATCTCCTTGCGAACTATTCCCGACCGGGCCGGGTAGATAATGGCCCGGTCCACGAAATAGTCCGCAAGGACGCGCCTGAGGTACCACGGGACCTTGTGGTACCTCAGCGCCTCGGCGATGGTCTGCCAGGGGATGGTGTTGAAGGCGTTCGCGATGTCCAGCGACACCGCCAACAACACCTCCCCCCGACCGACCGCCTCTTGGACGCTGTCCCTGAGTCGGGAGATGGCGTCCAGGGTAGACCGCCCGCGACGGAACCCGTACTGGCCGCCGTCGAGATTGGGCCCCGCCCCCTCAAGGTGCCCGACGAGACGAGCAGCGAGCACCCGCTCGAAAAGCTTGCTCATCTCGCCGAGCAAAACAATGGGGCGGTAGGCCGACGGCGACTCGACGGGGCGCCCGTGTTTCTTAAGCAACACGAGCTTCCCCGTCTTCCACGTTCGCGGGACTCTACCCGACGCCAAACACTCCGACATCAGGGAGAGCGTCTCTTCTTCGAACGCCGGCATGACCAGGGCGACGACCCGCCCTGGGATGCCGTCCGGACCGGGGGCGCGGTGTCTCAACTTGAGCTTGAGAACCGCCGCCCCCAACTCGGCATCGGACACGGGCGGGATCGCCTCCGTGTCAGCCGGCGTTCCCTCTGGTGCTGCCATACTCGGCGGGACCCACTCTTCCCGCGCAGGGAAGAGGGAGCTGACGACTTCATCCACGAAGGTGGGCTCGAGAGACCTGGTAAGCGGGGGCGCATAAGGCCGGAGTTTGTCGCTCACGGCCTTATACGGGCGCCCCCACGGATCTCCATTCAACGTCTCGAGCCACACCTTCCACGACTCATCTTTGGCGGCCTTGATTGCCGAGCGAAGGGCCGCTCGGGCGTCCCGGTATGCGGCGCGCAACTCCTCCATGAGGACAGGGTTTCCGTTTCTTCGACCGCGGTAGCGGGTGTACCGACGCTGGGCTGCGTGACTAGCAGCACGCAGCCCCTCCAGGTCGTCGTTCCACCAGTACACCCGCCGCCGCGGGTGAACTGATCCTGCCCTCCGCATCGCCGCATCGCAGACGCGGGTCAGAGCCTCGGACAACCGCTCCGACCTCGCGTCTACGTCCGGGTTTCCGCCAAACGCGGCCCATCGCTCGACGATGGCCGCCTCTTCCGCCAGCTCCCGGTTAAGCGATTTCAGTCGCCACCGTGGGCCCTCACCGGCCAGGGGACGGTCCTGAGCCCTCAGGGCGGGGGAGACGATATCGAACCGAATATACCGGTGGTCCGACATCGTCTCCACCTCCGTTACCACCCTCCAGCCACGTACGTGGTTCGCCAGACCAGAACTGGCGAAGGACACGTCCACGATTGACGTGTTCCCATTATCCCCCACGTACGTGGGGACCGTCCCCTGATTTAGCAGCACCAGATCCATGGACACCGCCCAATCCTCCAACAACTCCCCCCGCAAGTCCGTCGCCGGAGATCCCCACGCCGTAGAGTGGGCGTTGAAGTCCCCGACGACGACGAGCGGGGTGGGGTGTGCTTCCGCCACAAGAGCCCCGAGCTCAACGAGTAACTGCTCAAATTGAGCACGGGTCTTCCTGGGCGGACAGTACACCCCGATCACTGCAGCGTCTCCCAGCAGCGCGAGGACGCACATTCGTCCTTGGGACACCCTATCAAAGGCGCCCCGCTGGGAGACGATAGCCACTTCACCGTCGCGGTCGCTGGCCCAATCATCACGGGCACGAACCGCGTACGGTTCGGCGACTACAGCCACGGTCGTCTGCCACTGCGCTACGGACTGGATCAAAACATCCTGGGCCGCAGCGCAGTGCCTGACGTTGGCCTGCAGGACCGAGAATGTGGACATCTAGGATTGAGCGGTGTCCATAACCTCCTCAGCTTGGGTGGGAGCGGGGTCCGCAACCGGCCCGACCCGCCTCCCACCGACTCCTCCTCGGCGACGACGCCGCTTCTTTGACGCCGCCAGGCAAGCCTTGGCGCCCAGGCGGTGCGCAGCGGTCTCTCCCGCCGCCGCACACACGGGGCAGTGCGGATCCGCGGCGCAGCCGGCCGCTTTGTGGCCGGGCTGCCCGCAGCGGAAGCACAGGGCGCTGCGATCAACTCCCGCAGCACACCTGGCCCCCACGTGCCCCACATCCAGGCAGCGGAAGCATCGCTGCGGCCTGGGGTCCAAAAGGACCGCACGGACGCGGGTCCAACCGATGACTAGGGCGCGGCCATCCGTAACTAGTTTGGCAGCCGCGACGGGGCACTTCACCCACGCCGTGCCCTCTCTGCTTGCCTGGCGGACAATAGAACCAACAACGACGCTGGTGATGGCGCAACCTCCAACGTCCGCCACCACCCGCGCCACAACCTCCTTGGTTGCTGAATCGCCCAGACCGGAGATGCGCAGCTCCGCGCACTTCTCCGGCCTGGCGACACGAACGTCGTCGCCGAGGGACGCCCTTAATTTTTCCGCCAATGCGTCCGCTTTGGCACTCCTCTCCGCACCAGCCACCTCGAGGATACGTCCCCCGGTGGCTGCAGTGCGGAAGCGCAGGCCGTCGATGCCGAGGCTTTTGAGGTCGATTGACCTCTCAGCCTCGGAGGTTTTTTTTTTTTTTTTTTGTTGACGCGGGGAATGCATTTAGGCACCGTCATCCCAGCTACGGGGGTAGCTGGGACGGTGTGTGGGACTCACCGGTCCCGGAAGAAGGGACCGTCCTACCCACTAAACCCCGCGGTGTTCCGACTCACCCTATAGCCGGGCCGAAGGATATGAAATTAAAGATTCTACGTCGACCCGGCTAGGGATGCCCCGTAGGGTTGGGGCTCTCCTCGGGGGACCAGATGGTCGGCCCCCCGGAGCTCCCTAAGGAGCTGAAGAAAACAAGCCCGCATCGCACCGCCCTCGTACGTCCCTCTGAAAGCAGAGGGGGCAGAGAGCGGCCGAGCGGGCGGGCACTAAGGCACCTCCGGAACACGGGGAGGTGCCTTCCGCCAAACGATCATCGGTGGGTGAGGTCCCCCGACCACCACCCACCGGGACAACACTAGTCGGGAGCGCGCATGAATTGAGCCATGCGACGCCCCCGAACCGGACGACGAGGCGGGAGCGTTTGACCTGCACGCTCCCGCACCCGCAACTCTTCTCTCTTGGCCGCCATCACCTCACAAGCAAACGAGGTGACGGCGGCCCAACACTCCTGGCTGCCGACCATGGCTCTCACCACGGCCGGCAGCGACAAATCGTTTCCAACACGGCCCGTGAGGGCGACTCGCGGCCCGTCCCACGCCGCGCACTCGGCGAGTGTGTGCTCAGCCGAGTCCACGGCGCCACTTGGGCAGTGACGGCACACGGGGTCCGACTCCACACCCACCACCTCCCACAGGTACTTGGCGAAACAGCCATGTCCTGTGAGGAGCTGAGTGAGGTGGTACGTCGGCGCACCGTGCGCCCTCTCCACCCAAGGCCGAAGAACGGGCCGGACAGCCCCCACGAGCCGCGCGCTCGCAGAGGGAACGACCAACCTATTGGCCCACTTCCGGAAGAGATCGTCGCGAGCAGACTGTCTCCAGCGATCGATCTCGTCCGGGAGTGGGCGACCTCCATTAATCCGCACCAGGGCGCTTTCGTTATACACGCGAGTGAGGACTCCAGCCTCGAGATCCCACGGGGGGCTTCCGCCAATTAGACACGCCGCCTCATAAGAGACGGTGCAGTACGCTCTCGCAGCCCTCTGCGCAATCACCCGCTGCGGTCTCCGCAGCAGGGGGATGGTTTTGGCGCAGAGAGCATCCGCCCAAATGGGCGCTCCGTAGAGCGCCTTGGAGCGCACTACACCGTCATAGAGACGGCGACATGCACTTTCCGGCCCCCCTTTATTGGGTAGCAGCCGCGCCAGCCTTCCGGCGTATGACACCAGTTTGGGTGCCAGGCGCCGGAAGTGCTCGACGAAACCCCACCGACTATCGAGGACCAATCCTAGGTACTTCATGGTCTCCCCGATAGCGATGGGGGTGCCGCTCACCACAATGAAGGAATCTCGAGGTGGCCCCCGCCGAGGCCCGTGGAAAAACACGGCCTCGGACTTTTCGAGAGCCACCTGGAGTCCCAGCGCCCTGATGCGGCTGACCACCTGGGCAACGCCCGCGGTGGCCAGAACCTCAGCCTCGGAGGTTAGGTTAGGTTAGGTTAGGTTAGGTTAGGTTAGGTTAGGTTAGGTTAGGTTAGGTTAGGTTAGGTTAGGTTTTTTTTTTTTTTTTTTTTTTTTTTTTTTTTGCCCAGCCACCATGGGTAGCTGGGTGTGTACCTATCTACCCCCTGATATTTATCTTTCAGGGACGTTCCTAATCTCGTTTCATACATACCAGTTCTCGCTTTTGAGTGTGCATTTTCATTCCTCATACTTTGGTCTTTCTTTCATTCGTCTCTTATAATCTTTTCCAGGTGGGACGCCTGCTAGTCTCGCGTCTATTTACTTTATTTATTTGTTATTTTATCTTAATTACGGGTTAATAAATAATTATCTCCACCTCCTTTCTTCTTTTCCTTTTTACACTTTTTATCTTACAGTTTTTATATGCTTACAATCTAGTTTACAATATTCATCTTACTTTCTATTTATTACATGTTTCAAGGCTACTTATATGTATAATTCTCTGTCGCAGCAGAGTGGGCTGCGTTGTTACAGTTTTACCTTATTTTTATACTTAATACTAAATTTTTCTTTCATTATTTTTATTACAGTTTTCCTTTTTCTATACATTATACCATTTTATTACTATTACTTGCCAATGTTGTGACACAGCTAACATAATATAGTATTATGCTATTGTAGCTACACTTTTTATGCATCTTTATTTCTTTCGTTTACCAGCTTACATATGTTTGTACAGTAAATTAAAAAGCTATTGCGATATTTACTTAGCATAATTGTTTTCAGATTATCAGTAGTAATTGCCATATCAATTTCCTGTTCGATGTTGAACCTCCACCTCGAGAACACCGGGCATTCCGTTAGCAGGTGAGGGATGGTCTCCTCAACCTGGGGATCGCAGGTGCACGATGGGCTCCCCTTGCACTTGAAACGAGTCAAGTACTCGGAGAACCCACCGTGCCCTGTCAGGACCTGTGTGGTGTGTTTGTCTGGTGTGAATTTCCGAACAGTGCTGTACGCGTCCACCGCGTTCGGGAAGAAGAGCCTTGTGATCGAGGCGGTGTCGCCGGACTCGTACCTCCGATTCCATTCGTCAAGTGTACCCGCTCGGATACATCGCTTGACGAACGAAATCGGGCACAGGTCGTAGTCCGGTGCCCGCCTCGACCGCAACGCTGCTTCTTTTGCCAGTTGGTCGGCCCTCTCATTTCCCTCCATCCCCACGTGTGCCTTAATCCAGAACAAATTCATAGATTTGCCTGCCAGAACAATTTTTCTGTAGTTTAGTCGGGCTTCAACAGCGAGGGGATGGAGACAATTGGGATTCGCGACCGTCTGGAGTGCTGCGGTTGAGTCGCTGTACACGGCGAAAGCTGTTGCTCCGTGCTTGACAACCATCCTCGTCGCCTCACATATGGCCAGCAGTTCGGCCTGGTACACAGTGCAATAAGACGGCAGGCTAAGTTTGCGAGCAGTTGTCTCGACCCCATCTTTCCATAAGGAAAGTGCGGCCCCGACCCTGCCCGCAATCTTGCTGCCGTCGGTGTAGATTTGGATTTCAAAGTCCTTGTTTTGCTCTAACTGTTCTCTGTTTCCCAGGCTAGTGAACTGCAGGCGCATATGCTCAGCGGGATGAGGACTGTCCGCGTAAGAGAGCATTCGCTCGACCTCCCTCCCGGCAATGTCTGGCAGTGGTTCTCCTCTCCTTGCTCTATATAAAGTTGCTACCTCCTTGACCCTAAGGTCAAGGGGGAGTATGCCTGCCAGAACCAGTGCCGCGTTGAGGGAGACCGTGCGATATGCTCTGACGATTTTCTGCGCGAAACTACGCTGAATAAATTTCAGCTTTTTCGCAATGTACTGCTTCTCAACCGCAGGTGCCCAAGCGCTAGCCGCGTACAACACTATTGGTTCCACGGTCGCTGTGTAGATGGTGTGTATCACCTCCGGATGCAATCCCCAGCTCGCCCTTGCCGCCCTGGTCAACTGTTTATAGATGTTGGTGACTTTCTTGCACACGGCTTCCACGTGCGTGTTAAAGGTTAAGCCGTCGTCGATAGTTAACCCCAGAATTTTAATTTCACTGGACATGGCGATGTCGACCCCACCCATGACAAGCCGCGGGGTGTCGTATTTCAGCTTCCTAGTTATCACCATTGCACTGGTCTTATGAGGAGCGAATTTTAACTTATTACTATCACCCCACGACTTGACATGTGCGAGGGCGGCATTGGCCCGTCCCTCTATCTCCTGACCAGTGTCACCGCAGAAGACCAGGACGACATCGTCCGCAAACGCCTGCACGTACTCCCCCATCGTCTCCAGACTTTTGAGCAGTGGGTCGAGGAGCAAGTTCCAGAGTATTGGCCCGCCGATAGAGCCCTGGACGCACCCCTTTCTTGTTCTGGTTGAGTGTTCCCTGCCTGCGTACCTTACGTGCACCCACCGATCTTCTAGATAGTTGTTTACCAGCCGTCTCACTCCCTCCGGGCACTTCTCCTCTACGAGTCGCATTCGTATAGCAGGCCACCAGGCGCTGTCGAAGGCGCCCTCTATATCCAGGGATACCAGTGTAATAATTTTCTTTTGTCCCAATTTACTCCGGATGTGCTGGATTAGGGTATAGAGGGCGTCCTCGCAGCTCCTCTGCGACATAAAACCGTATTGGTGGGGGCTGATTCTGGAGTGGAGATGGTGTCGAAGTCTCGACATAAGCATCTTCTCCAGAATCTTCCCCAGCACCGGGAGAAGGCCGATTGGCCTGTAGGATTTGGGATGGGCGTAACTATCTTTCCCCGGTTTCCTAAGTGCTACCACCGTCGCCTCTTTCCACCTTTTGGGGAAGTATTGTAGCGTAAGGCACTTGTTGACCAGACATAGGAACAACTCAGGATCGTTGCTGATGGCGTGGCTACAGATGTCCGCCGTGAACCCGTCAGCGCCCGGCGCTTTTTTAGGATTGAACGATCCGACTGCATTCTCGAGCTCGAAAAGGGTGAACGGTGGGTCGTGCTGTTCACCACACGGCCCCCCGGCCACCACTTGCGATCTCTCTCTCACTATCCTCTGTTCAATTGTGTCGCTTGCTTCTGGATCTCCCGGGTAAAATGTTTCAGCTAGAAGTTTTGCTGAACCCTCCTCGTTCTGAGCCACGCCATTCACCTCCAGGAGTACGTCCTCAGCTCTACCCGCGGTTCGTCCAATAACCCTGTAGATGCCCTCCCACATCCCCTCTCTAGTCTGCTTGCAGCAAAAGTCCTTCCAGGACGCAACCTGAGCCTTTTTGATCGCCACCTCGTAATCTTCCTTGCTCTCCAGGTACTCAGCCACGACACTCGCCCTACGGACCGGTGCGGCACACCTAATGCGACGCCTCTTGGTGGTGACATCCTTCTTCTTTTGGGCCAGCTCTTCACTCCACCACGGGACGGACAACCTTTGGCATTTGGCCTTTTCGGGGATGGCGATGCTGCACGCTTTGGCGATGGATTCGGTGAGTTTTCCCACGGCCTCATCAATCTGTGACCTTGTTGTGATGGTGCGGATTTGATCTATGGTTAGATGTTTACCATTCTTGCTCCTAGTCAACTCTTGCCCGAACTCATCCCATTTCGCCTTGCGCGTGTTATATTTTCGCGTTGTTCTATTTACGTCCATTCCCCTCGACCGTTGGAGTTTAATGCCAAAGGCTATCCCGTTGTGGTCCGAGCTAGTCAAGTTCTCCTCTACCTTCCAGTTCACCACCAAGTCGAGCATGTTTGTCGTGCAGAAGGTAATGTCCACGTGGCTCTTAAAACGTTGTCCGTTTCTGTAGGTGTCAAAAGTAGGAGTGTTCCCCGTGTTGAGCACCTGGAGGCCCATCTCATCCAACATCTGTAGCATGTCCTTCCCCCGGGCGTCCGTGCGCTCGCTGCTCCACCACTTGTTCCAAGCGTTCCCGTCCCCTCCCATAATCAGCCTCCCAAATCCAGGATTAGCCGCAATGCACTTTAGTTTGCTAATATATGTACCTATGGGTTGGTCCGGCTCGAGGTAAAAGGAGACCAGTGTGAGTTCCCAGGCGTTAGTTCTCAGCCCCACCACTACGATGTGGTTAGGTTAGGTTAGGTTAGGTTTTTTTTTTTTTTTTTTTTTTTTTTTTTTTTTTTTTTTTTTTATGCCCTGCTACCCTGGGTAGCTGGGTGTGTGCCTATCTACCCCCGATTTTTATATTTCGGAGACCTTTTTACTAATTTCACATTCATACCAGTTCTCGCTTTTTTATGGTCACATTCATTCCTCATACTGTGTCTTTCTTGCATACAACCTTTCACTCTGTTCAGGTGGGACGCCTGCTATTCTATCTCCTAGCTAATTTTTATTTATTTTTGTATTTTCTTATTTTCTAATAGGTAAATAATTGTTCTCCACTCCTTTTCCATTTTCCTTCTTAAGTTTACATGTACTTATTTTTCTAATTACATCTTGTTTATTTATTACATATTTCTTTTTTCTTATGTCTATTTTTCCTATATTTTACACTTCCCAGAGTGGGTTGTGGGATGGCCATATATCTCTTTTTTTATAACTATTTTCTATACATACTTTGTTTTCCTATTTCTATTTTACTATTTTACATTTCCTTATTTTACTACATTTGTTCCATTACTTGCAACATAACTGACGTTATGTTGTCGTAATTGCACTTTTCAATCTATCTTATTCCTATTATTTACCATCTTACATATATCTATACAGTAATTTAAAAATCTGTCTCTCTGTTTTCCGGCTATGATTTGGTGGAATTTGGCGACGGTTATACAAGTGTCAAGGTGTTGCTCCACGTTGTACCTCTGCCTCGAGAACATCGGGCACTCCGCCAGTAAATGAGGGATGGTCTCCTCAGTTTCGGAGTCACAGGAGCATGATGGATCCTCCTTGCACTTGAAACGAGTCAAGTACCCGGAAAACCCACCATGCCCCGTCAGGACCTGCGTGGTGTGTTTCGTTGGAGTGAACTTCCTAATGACATTGTACGCGTCCACCGCGTTGGGGAAGAAGAGCTTTGTGACCGAGGCGGTTTCACCCGACTCGTATCTCCGGTTCCACTCGCCAAGCGTGTCCATACGGATCTGCCGCTTGGCGAATGAGATCGGACATAGGTCATAGTCCGGTGCTCGCCTCGATCCCAAAGCTGCCTCTTTTGCCAGTTGGTCGGCCCTCTCATTTCCCTCCACCCCCACGTGCGCCTTTACCCAGTGCAAAGCTATATGTTTGCCTGTTAATATACTTTTCCTGATATTATTTCTGGCTTCTAATGCGAGGGGGTGGAGACAATTGGGATTCGCGACCGTCTGGAGTGCTGCGGTTGAGTCGCTGAACACCCCGAAGGATCCCGCGCTAAGTTTATCGATCATCCTCGTTGCCTCACATATGGCCAGGAGTTCCGCCTGATACACCGTGCAGTAAGACGGCAGACCAAGCTTGCGGGCCCGCATTTCGGCTCCGTCTTTCCATAAGGAAAGCGCGGCACCGACCCTACCCGCAATCTTGCTGCCGTCTGTGTATATCTTAATCTCGCAATGGTTTCGTGCAATTTGCTCATCGTTTTCGACGTTGATGAACTCCAGGCGCATATGCTCGGCTGGGTGAGGATTTTCCGCGAATGGGGCCATTCGCTCGGCCTCCCTTCCGGCTAAGTCTGGTAACTGCTCGCCTCTTCTTATCTTATGTAGCAGTGCAGCCTCCTTGACACGAAGGTCAAGGGGCAGTATACCGGCAAGTACCAGAGCAGAGTCGTGGGAGACCGTTCGATACGCCTTACAAATTTTTTGCGCGAAGCTACGCTGGATAAACTTCAATCTCTTCCTGATGCCCAGCTTCCCAACCGCTTGCTCCCATGCGCTGGCCGCGTACAACACAATAGGTTCCACGGTCGCTGTGTAAATAGTGTGAATTATTTCAGGGTGTAGGCCCCAACTTGCCTTTGCCGCCCTAGACAACTGCTTGTGGAGACCGGTCACTTTTGCGCAGATATTCTTTACATGCTGATTGAAAGTAAGTTTGCAGTCTATAGTTAGGCCCAGGATTTTTATCTCGCTTGACATGCCAATGTCGACCCCGCCCATGCTAAGGCGTGGTGTGTCATACACCAGTTTTCTGGTGATCACCATTGCGTTGGTTTTATGGGGCGCGAATTTAAGTTTGTTGTTGTCACCCCACGCCCCAACATGCGCGAGAGCAACATTGGCACGCCGTTCGATTTCTTCCCCTGTGTCTCCACAAAAAACGAGGACGACGTCATCGGCGAAGGCCTGCACATATTCGCCCATCTTCTCGAGTTCATGCAGTAACGGGTCCAGCAGAAGGTTCCACAGGATCGGACCGCCAATAGAGCCTTGAACGCAGCCCTTTCTTGTTCTGGTTTTTATTTCTTTGCCTGCGTATCTCACATGCACCTCTCGGTCGCTCATATAGCTATTCAGCATTTTGCGAAGCCCCTCCGGACACCTCTCCTCAGCAAGCCGCATCTTAATCGCAGGCCACCATGCACTATCGAAGGCGCCCTCTATATCCAGGGACACTAGTGTTATTATCTTTTTCTGGTCCAGTTTTGTCCTGATGTGCTGGATCAGGGTATAGAGGGCGTCCTCGCAGCTCCTTTGCGGCATAAATCCAAATTGCTGGGTGCTGATCCTCGAGTGCAGATGATGCCGAAGTCTCGACATCATCATTTTCTCGAGGATCTTCCCCAGCACCGGGAGAAGGCCTATTGGCCTGTACGATTTTGGCTGCGCGTAACTTTCCTTGCCCGGCTTGCGAAGCGCCACGACCGTTGCTTCCTTCCAGGCCTTAGGGAAATACTGCATAGTGAGGCACTTGTTTGCAAGGCAAAGAAACAATTCTGGGTCGTTTCTGATGGCGTGGTCACAAATATCAGCGGTGAAGCCGTCTGCTCCTGGTGCCTTCTTGGGGTTGAAAGATCGGACCGCTGTCTCGAGCTCGAAGGGGGTGAACGGTGGATCGAGCAGTTCCCCACACGTGCCCCCGGCCACCACCTCCGAGCTCTCTCTTATGCGTCTGTGTTCCTCCGAGTCTTCCCCCTCCAAGTCCTCTGGGTAAAATGTTTCTGCCATCAATCTCGCTGATCCCTCCTCATCCAGTGCCACGCCATTCACTTCCAGGAGTACGTCCTCGGCTCTACCCACGGTCCGACCGATGACTCTATAAATACCTTCCCACATTCCTTCTCGATCCTGCTTACAGCAGAAGTCCTTCCACGAGTCAATTTGTGCTTTCTTGGCTTCGGCTTCATATTTTTCTTTGCACTCCAGGTACTCTTCAACGACTCTGGCTCTACGAATGGGAGCGGCACACCTAATACGACGCCGTCTTGTGGTGACCTCTTTTTTCATTTTGGCTAGATTCTCGGACCACCACGGGATAGACAACTTTTGGCATTTAGCCTTCTCCGGTATGGCACCTTGACAAGCTCCGGTAATTGTTTGGCTGAGCTCTTCTACGAACTTGTCTATTTGACCCTTTGTCTCTAGCCTGCTGATCTTGTCTAGGGTTAGGCTTTTGCTTACTTTGAGTCCGTTCAGTTCCTCTCGGAACTGATCCCAATTTGCCTTTCTGGTGTTATATTTTCTTGTGGTTCTGGCGACGTCAGTTCCCCTTGACTTTTTAAGTTTGATGCCAAAAGTTATCCCGTTGTGGTCCGAGCTTGTGAGATTCACCTCTACCCTCCAGTCAACCACCATATTCAGTACATTGGCTGTGCACAGTGTAACATCTACATGGCTACTGTATCTCGTGTTGCCGCGTATGGTGTCGAAGGTTGGCGTGTCGCCGTTGTTGAGCACCTGGAGGCCCATCTGATCGATCATCTCCAATAGGTCTTTTCCTCTGGTGTCCACTTTCTTGCTGCCCCACCACGTGTTCCAGGCATTCCCATCTCCACCCATTATCAGTTTTCCCAATCCAGGTTTAGCCGCTACTCTCCTAAGTGTCCTCAGGTAAGGAGCGATTGGTTTGTCGGGCTCGAGGTAAAAGGAGACCAGTGTAACCCTCCACGCGACTGTGTTGAGGCTCACCACTATGATGTTGTTCGTGGTGAGTTCGGGATATTGGACAACGTCAACAGATGGGTCAAAAACAGCTATTGCTGCCTTGACCTTGTCCTCCCCAGTCGCTTTATTTTGGAATATTCTTACTCCTGGATAGCTCCTCATCCCTCGAGTCCCACCATCCACGTATGGTTCCTGGATTAGGGCTGCCATAATCTTTCGTTCTGCTGCTGCTGTGAGCAGCTCCTGCTGTGCCAGCTTCTTGTGCATAAGGTTTGCCTGGAACACGCGATAGACAGAGTTTCCCGCCTGGCTGCCCTTAGCAATATGCCACGGCCGATCTTGCCAGGGTCTCCCAGCGCCTTCTGACGGGACATTCGTCGCTGAAGGCATTATGCTCCACACGGTCGATCTTGGCTTTTTTGCAATTTCTGCATGATGGCAGTGTGTTGATAGCCCAGCTATCACAGTGTGCCTTCAAGTGTGGTCCTGGTGGTTGCGCCCGACTGGATGGGCTTGAGGTAGACGGACGCCTCCTGCCAGCCCAACCTCAACTCCACCGACCGCCGTTAGCAACAGAATACAATAAGGGGAAAGGGAAGGGGAAGCGCACCGCGACCCCTGCTGCAACCGTACCCACAACTCTGGCCCCTCCGGCAAATATGCCAAAGGAGGCCAGACAAATAAAGATGGTCCGAGCCGCCGAACAGGTCGCCGGACCATCACACCAGGAGCAGCCAGTGCTCGAAGCAAGCTGGACGACCGTCGTCAAGAAGAAAGGAAAGAAGAAACCGGCGACCAAGACTCCAGAGAAAAAGAAGACCAGGCTCCCAAAGCCGCCGAAGACACTGGCGGTGGTGGTGTCCCTGAAGCCCGAAGCGGTGGCGGAAGGCGCCACCTACAGGGATGCCATTGCCAAGGCGAAGGCATCAGTGAACTTGGGTGAGCTCGGCATTGGGCCAACCAAGTTTCGAACTGGCATCACGGGAGCTCGTATAATAGAGCTCCCAAAAGAGACCACGATCGCACAGGCTGACACCTTAGCGGCCAAGATCGGACAGGCCCTAGGTGACGACGCCAGGGTCACCAGGCCCACCAAATTGGCGCAAATTCGCGTATCGGGCCTGGACGACGCAGTATCTCAGGAGGAGATTTGTCGGGCCCTGGCGGAGAAGTCAGGGTGTCCGCCCGACCAATTTAAAGTCGGCAATATTGGAGTAGGCTACACGGGCGTAGGCTCAGCCATAGTCTCTTGCCCAGTGGCAGCAGTTGCAGCGCTGACGAATGCGCACCGGGTGGCCATTGGCTGGAGCGACGCATCAATCCGTATCCTGGAACAGCGTCCAATGCGGTGCCACCGGTGCATGGGTACGGGCCACCCGCAAATATTGTGCCCCTCCAAAAAGGATCGCAGTGGATTGTGCTACCGCTGCGGTCAGGAGGGGCACACCCTCACCTCCTGTTCGGCCCCACCGCACTGTGCCATTTGTGCGGATCGTGGCCTACCCTCAGGACACCGGATGGCCGGGATGAACTGTAAGCCTCCCCCGGTCAAGGGCCGTCGTCTCCCACTCTCTGGGACCTCCAAAACAGTGGCCGCTCCGGCCACCCCTGCAGTCGCGCCTGTGGACACTACCAATGTCAGTTAGATCCATAGGTCGTGTACTGCAGGCGAATGTGGACCACTCAGTCGGCGCACAGGACCTCTTGTGTCAGGCGGTGGCTGAGTGGGACATCGATCTAGTGATCGTTTCGGAGCCAAACTTAATTCCTTTATCCCCACGGTGGGTGGGTTCGGTGGATGGCCTCGCGGCGGTCATGGTGGCCGGAGTGACGCCCCCTCTTTCTCTCTCTGAACGAGGGGAGGGATTTGTTGCGGCGCGTTGGGGGGGGATTACAGTAGTATCGCTGTACTTCTCCCCTAACCGCAGCCGAGTGGAGTTCGGGCGGTTCTTGGACGTGGTGGAGGGTGTGGTGCGCAGAGCGGCGCCCAGCCCGGTGCTGGTGGCAGGCGATCTTAACGCCCACTCCCTATGTTGGGGGGACTGGCACACAGACGCCCGGGGTAGGGATCTGGAGTCCTGGGTTCTGTCCCTGGGGCTTCAGATCCTTAACGTTGGAAACACCCCAACTTGTGTGCGGTGGCAGGGCACGTCAAGAGTTGATGTGACCTTTGCCACCGCATCGCTGGCTCCCTGCATACGGGACTGGCGAGTAATGGAGGACCCGGAGACCCTATCTGACCACAGGTATGTCAGATACGAGGTCTCCACCACACCAACAGGGGTTCCTCCTCTCCGCTTCCGGACGACGACGGGCGTATCCAAATTCCCTGGATGGGTCCAAAAGCAGCTCCAGCCGGATGTGGCTGAGGAGGCGGCTATGGTGCGTGCGTGGGCTGAGGTGCCCCAAACTATCTCAGAGGATCCCGATGCCATGGCGGAGTTACTTGCTGATGACATGAGGGTCGTGTGTAACTCCGCCATGCCAAAACGGCGGGCGGGCCCTCATCACCGAGGCCAAGTGTACTGGTGGACGCAGGAAATATCCGATCTGCGTGCTGCCAGTACAAGGGCAAGGCGTGCGTACCAGCGCTGCCGCCGGCGCGCCCGCAGAGAGCCTGGTGAGGAGCAACGGCTTCACCAAGCATACAAGGACGTCCACAAAGCCCTCAGATCCGCCATATGCCAGGCTAAAGAGGACGCTTGGAACCGTTACCTGGCGGTTCTCGACCGCGACCCCTGGGGCCGACCGTATAGGGTAATAGGGCGGAAACTGTCATCCCCAGCTCCGTCGACTTCCGACATGGAGCCATCAGTTTTGCGTGCAGTTCTGATGACCCTGTTCCCCGACCCCGGAGTCTTCGTGCCCCCCAGAATGCCGCCCTCCGATTCTGCCTCGGAGGGGTGGGCTAATGGGCCGCCAGTGTCGGATGCAGAGTTCGGTATCGTACGGGAACTGCTCCGCCAGAAGAATAAGGCACCAGGGCCAGATGGAGTCCCAGCCAAAGTCATGGCTATCGCCCTGGGCCCTCTGGAGGAGCGTTTCCGTGCGGTAGTCGACCTCTGCATCGCAAAAGTCTGTTTCCCTGGCAGATGGAAAATGGGGCGACTGTGCCTGCTGAGGAAGGAAGGTCGTCCAGCGGATTCGCCGGCGGGTTATCGTCCGATAGTGCTGCTCGATGAGGCGGGGAAGGCCTTCGAGAAAATCCTTGCCTCCCGAATCATCGGGCACCTCGAGGGTGTGGGACCGGACTTGGCCGATAACCAATACGGCTTCCGAACTGGGCGGTCAACCGCCGATGCGGTCAGTCGCCTCAAACAGTGGGCAAATAATGCAACGGCACGTGGGGAGGTGGTGTTGGGTGTGTTTTTGGACATAGCCAACGCATTCAACACCATCCCCCACGAATGCATAGAGGAAGCACTCCGCTTTCACGAAGTGCCTCCATATCTGCGTGTTCTGATCAGCGGGTATCTAAAGAACAGATACGTCCTGTATGAGGATCCTGCGGGCCGGATTCAATCATGGAGGGTGTCGGCGGGTGTACCCCAGGGCTCCGTGTTAGGCCCACTACTATGGAACCTGGGGTATAACTGGGTTCTCCGTGGCTCACTGCTGCCGAGAATGATCGTCGTCTGTTTTGCAGACGACACTCTCGTGGCGGCAGCGGCTAGAGACTGGGAGGATGCAGTCCACCTTGCGTCGGTCGGCACCTCCATGGTTGTCCGGCGCATTCGCATGTTAGGGCTGAAAGTGGCCCTGGATAAAACAAGGGCCATGCACTTTCACACGCCACGTCGGAGGGTCCCCACAGGGCTCAAGGTTCTCGTTGACGGCACGCAGATACAAGTCGAGGCAAACATTAAATACCTCGGCCTAACCCTCGACCCGCGATGGAGCTTTTGCAAGCATTTCGAGCTCCTCGCTCCTAAATTGTGCGCTGCTGCGCGATCACTTGGTCGCCTTCTCCCAAATGTTGGAGGGCCGGGCTCGGCATGCCGTCGACTGTATCACGGTGTGATGCGGTCGATGGCGATGTACGGGGCCCCAGTATGGGCAGACTGCCTAACACGCCATACGCGGGCTCTTCTGCGCCAACCTCAAAGGGCGATCGCGACCCGGGCGGTGCGGGCTTACCGGACGGTCAGCCACGGAGCGGCCTGCGTCCTAGCGGGCACTCTCCCGTGGTCGATTGAGGCACCGGTACTGGCGGAGGTGCACCGACTGAGGGTCGATGCCAGAGTGAGGGGTGAGCGACCTGACCTCGAGGAAGTCGAGCAGGTTCGTTCACAGGCGCGGAGAGAGGCGATGCGGCGCTGGGAGGAGGCGCTGACGTCCCCTGATGCTGGCCACCGGACAATCGAGGCGATTCGTCCGGTGCTGGAGGAGTGGGTGAGCCGCCAAGATGGGGAACTCACCTATCGCCTGGTGCAGATATTGACCGGACACGGGTGTTTCGGTCACTACCTGCACCGGGTCGCCCAGCGCGAGGAGACGCCGGCGTGCCATCACTGCGGCGCTCCTGACGACACAGCCGAGCACACACTAGCTGTGTGCCCGGCGTGGCGAGACGAGCGCCGGGAATTGAGCGCGAAGCTCAATGGGGCTAACCTCGCGCTGCCGACATTAGTAACTGCTATGCTCGGCAGCGCGGAGGTTTGGGAGGCAGTTGCCAACTTCGCCGAAATAGTCATTTCGGCGAAAGAGGCTGCGGAAAGGGAGCGGGAAGAGGATGCTCTGGCCGCTCCCATCCGACGCAGACGCAGGGGTAGAAGAAGGCGAGCGGCTCCGGCCGCGGACCTTCTCTAGCCCGAGGTTGGCCAGCACACGAGAGTGGCACTCTTGTGTGCATTGCACTGGTCACCACGTCTGGGGATTACCTGGCGCACACCGAGGTAATCCTCCACCGGCGCGACAGCTCAGCAAGGCTGAGTAGCCCAGAGGTGGTTTGGTTGAGTTTACAGGTCCCAAATCACCTCCGTTAGGGCAGTTCGGTGCCAAGGAGTTTTAGTGAGTATTCCCAGTGCCAAAAAGATCAGGTGCTGGGCGACCCTCACACTGTCACACGCCTCGCCAGCGTGTTTCGTCTGTAAGCGGATCACTCCTTGTAAAAAAAAAAAAAAAAAAAAAAAAGGTTAGGTTAGGTTAGGTTAGGTTAGGTTAGGTTAGGTTAGGTTAGGTTAGGTTAGGTTAGGTTAGGTTAGGTTAGGTTAGGTTAGGTTAGGTTAGGTTAGGTTAGGTTAGGTTAGGTTAGGTTAGGTTAGGTTAGGTTTTTTTTTTTTTTTTGTTGACGCGGGGAATGCGTTTAGGCACCGTCATCCCAGCTACGGGGGTAGCTGGGACGGTGTGTGGGACTCACCGGTCCCGGAAGAAGGGACCGTCCTACCCACTAAACCCCGCGGTGTTCCGACTCACCCTATAGCCGGGCCGAGGGATATGAAGATATAGATTCAACGTCGACCCGGCTAGGGATGCCCCGTAGGGTTGGGGCTCTCCTCGGGGGACCAGATGGTCGGCCCCCGGAGCTCCCTAAGGAGCTGAAGAAACGAGCCCGCATCGCACCACTCTCGAGCGCCCCTCTGAAAGCAGAGGGGGTAGAGAGCGGCCGAGCGGGCGGGCATTAAGGCACCTCCGGAACACGGGGAGGTGCCTTCCGCCAAACGATCATCGGTGGGTGAGGTCCCCCGACCACCACCCACCGGGACAACACTAGTCGGGGGCGCGCACGAAAGCTGCCATGCGGCGTCCCCGAACCGGACGGCGAGGCGGGAGCGTCTGTCCAGCGCGCTCCCGCACCCGCAGCTCTTCTCTCTTGGCCGCCATCACCTCACAAGCAAACGAGGTGACGGCGGCCCAACATTCCTGGCTGCCGACCATGGCTCGCACCACGGCCGGCAGCGACAAATCATTACCGACTTGGCCCGTGAGGGCGACACGCGGCCCGTCCCACGCCGCGCACTCGGCGAGTGTGTGCTCAGCCGAGTCCACGGCGCCACCTGGGCAGTGACGGCACACGGGGTCCGACTCCACACCCACCACCTCCCACAGGTACTTGGCGAAACAGCCATGTCCTGTGAGGAGTTGAGTGAGGTGGTACGTCGGCGCACCGTGCGCCCTCTCTACCCAAGGCCGAAGAACGGGCCGGACAGCCCCCACGAGCCGCACGCTCGCGGAGGGACACTCCAACCTATTGGCCCACTTCCGGAAGAGATCGTCGCGAGCAGACTGTCTCCAGCGATCGATCTCGTCCGGGAGGGGGCGACCTCCATTCATCCGCACCAGGGCGCTTTCCTCGTACACGCGCTTGAGGACTCCAGCCTCGAGATCCCAAGGGGGGCTCCCGCCAATTAAACACGCCGCCTCGTAAGAGACGGTGCAGTACGCTCGCGCCGCTCTCTGCGCAATCACCCGCTGCGGTCTCCGCAGCAGGGGGATGGTTTTGGCACAGAGAGCGTCCGACCAAATAGGCGCTCCGTAGAGCGCCTTGGAGCGCACTACACCGTCATAGAGACGGCGACATGCACTTTCCGGCCCCCCTTTGTTGGGGAGCAGCCGCGCCAGCCTTCCGGCGTATGACACCAGTTTGGGTGCCAGGCGCCGGAAGTGCTCGACGAAACCCCATCGACTATCGAGGACCAATCCTAGGTACTTCATGGTCTCCCCGATAGCGATGGGGGTGCCGCTCACCACAATGAAGGAATCTCGAGGTGGCCCCCGCCGAGGCCCGTGGAAAAACACGGCCTCGGACTTTTCGAGAGCCACCTGGAGTCCCAGCGCCCTGATGCGGCTGACCACCTGGGCAACGCCCGCGGTGGCCAGAACCTTCGCGTCCCTGAATTCTGGGCCCCGCGCGGTGACGAGGGTGTCGTCGGCGTAGCATATAATGCCGACCCCCGTTAGAGTTGCACCGCGCAGGACCCAGTCATAGCCGATGTTCCACAGGAGCGGACCAAGCACCGACCCCTGTGGAACACCGCACGACATCTCCTTGCGGACTATTCCCGACCGGGCCGGGTAGATAATGGCCCGGTCCACGAAATAGTCCGCAAGGACGCGCCTGAGGTACCACGGGACCTTGTGGTACCTCAGCGCCTCGGCGATGGTCTGCCAGGGGATGGTGTTGAAGGCGTTCGCGATGTCCAGCGACACCGCCAACAACACCTCCCCCCGACCGACCGCCTCTTGGACGCTGTCCCTGAGTCGGGAGATGGCGTCCAGGGTAGACCGCCCGCGACGGAACCCGTACTGGCCGCCGTCGAGGTTGGGCCCCGCCCCCTCAAGGTGCCCGACGAGACGAGCAGCGAGCACCCGCTCGAAAAGCTTGCTCATCTCGCCGAGCAAAACAATGGGGCGGTAGGCCGACGGCGACTCGACGGGGCGCCCGTGCTTCTTAAGCAGCACGAGCTTCCCCGTCTTCCACGTTCGCGGGACCCTACCCGACGCCAAACACTCCGACATCAGGGAGAGCGTCTCTTCTTCGAACGCCGGCATGACCAGGGCGACGACCCGCCCTGGGATGCCGTCCGGACCAGGGGCGCGGTGTCTCAACTTGAGCTTGAGAACCGCCGCCCCTAACTCGGCATCGGACACGGGCGGGATCGCCTCCATGTCAGCCGGCGTTCTGTCTGGTGCTGCCATACTCGGCGGGACCCACTCTTCCCGCGCAGGGAAGAGGGAGCTGACAACTTCATTGACGAAGGTGGGCTCGAGAGACCTGGTGAGCGGGGGCGCATAAGGCCGGAGTTTGTCACTCACGACCTTATACGGGCGCCCCCAAGGATCTCCGTTCAACGTCTCGAGCCACACCTTCCACGACTCGTCTTTGGCGGCCTTGATTGCCGAGCGAAGGGCCGCTCGGGCATCCCGGTATGCGGCGCGCAATTCCTCCATGAGGACAGGGTTTCCATTCCTTCGACCGCGGTAGCGGGTGTACCGACGCTGGGCTGCGTGACTAGCAGCACGCAGCCCCTCCAGATCATCGTTCCACCAGTACACCCGTCGCCGCGGGTGAACTGATCCTGCCCTCCGCATCGCCGCATCGCAGACGCGAGTCAGAGCCTCAGATAATCGCTCCGACCTCGCGTCTACGTCCGGGTTCCCGCCAAACGCGGCCCATCGCTCAACGATGGCCGCCTCTTCTGCCAGCTCCCGGTTTAGCGATTTTAACCGCCACCGTGGGCCCTCACCGGCCAGGGGACGATCCTGAGCCCTCAGGGCGGGGGAGACGATATCGAACCGGACATACCGGTGGTCCGACATCGTCTCCACCTCCGTTACCACCCTCCAGCCACGTACGTGGTTCGCCAGGTCAGAACTGGCGAAGGACAGGTCCACGATAGACGTGTTCCCGTTCTCCCCCACGTACGTGGGGACCGTCCCCTGATTTAGCAGCACCAGACCCATGGACACCGCCCAATCCTCCAATAACTCACCCCGCAAGTCCGTCGTCGGAGATCCCCACGCCGTAGAGTGGGCGTTAAAGTCTCCGACGACGACGAGCGGGGTGGGGTGTGCTTCCGCCACAAGAACCCCGAGCTCAACGAGTAACTGCTCGAATTGAGCACGGGTCTTCCTGGGCGGACAGTACACCCCGATCACTGCAGCGTCTCCCAGCAGCGCGAGGACGCACATTCGTCCTTTGGACACCCGATCAAAGGCGCCCCGCTGGGAGACGATAGCCACCTCACCGTCGCGGTCGCTGGCCCAATCATCGCGGGCACGAACCGCGTACGGTTCGGCGACTACAGCCACGGTCGTCTGCCACTGCGCTACGGACTGGATCAAAACATCCTGGGCCGCAGCGCAATGCCTGACGTTGGCCTGCAGGACCGAGAAAGTGGACATTTATGTTTGAGCGGTGTCCATCACCTCCACAGATTGGGTGGGAGCGGGGTCCGCGACCGGCCCGACCCGCCTCCCACCGACACCTCCTCGACGACGACGCGAGCGCGTCCTCGATGCCGCCAGACAGGCCTTGGTGCCCAGGCGGTGCGCAGCGGCCTCTCCCGCCGCGGCACACACGGGGCAATTGGGCTCCGCACTGCAGCCGGCCGCTTTGTGGCCGGGCTGCCCACACCTGAAGCACAGGTCGCTGCGATCACTTCCCGCAGCGCACCTGGCCCCCACATGCCCCACGTCTAAGCAGCGGAAGCACCGCTGCGGCCTGGGCTCCAATAGGACCGCACGGACGCGGGTCCAGCCGATAACGAGAGCGCGGCCATCCGTTACTAATTTGGCCGCCGCGACGGGGCACTTCACCCACGCCGTGCCCTCTCTGCCTGCCTGGCGGACGATAGGTCCGACAACGACGCTGGTGATGGCGCAACCTCCAACGTCCGCCACCACCTGCGTCACACCTTCTTTCGTCGCTGAATCGCCCAGACCGGAGATGCGCAGCTCCGCGCACTTCTCCGGCCTGGCGACACGTACGTCGTCGCCGAGGGATGCCCTGAGTCTTGACGCCAAGGCGTCCGCTTTCGCGCCTCTATCCGCACCCGCCACCTCAAGTATGCGACCCCCGGTGGCCGCAGTGCGGAAGCGCAGGCCGTCAATACCGAGGCTTTTGAGGTCGATCGACCTCTCAGCCTCGGCAAGCTTTTCTGCGTAGGTAACGCCCCGACTCTCCGCTTCTCGCTGCAGCGTGATTACCACAGCTGCGGTTCGCGGCGCACGGAGGTTCGGAGCGCCCTTCGTCTTGACAGGCCTCGCGGGCGCCTTGGCGGGCGCATTGGCGGGCGTCTTCGGCGTTTTCTTCGGCCGCCTTACTACATTATTCCACGTCTCAGTTTGGGACTGAGACGTGGGGGCCGGTTGAGACGTAGGGGCCGGTTGAGTAGAAACTGGCTGGCGCTCTCTTCGCGTCGCCTCGGCCTCAAGCGCCGCAGCGCTCCTCCTTTGTTTCTTGTTCTTCTTCTTCCCCTTGGATGGGGCAGAAGATGAAGAGGCCGGCGGAGCGGCCACGACCGATTCCGTCACCTCCACCGCAGACGTGGAGGGGACGGGAGGCACAGGCGCGGCGGCAGAGGCGCCAGCGGCCTTTCGCTTGGAACGCGTGGGCGCAGGAGCGCCGACGGAAGGGCCCACGGAAGGACCGATAGAAGCGTCGCCGGGTGCTGGAGCAGAGGCCGTGCGGGCGGCGTTGCGCGCGTCCGCCGCAAGGGGAGGACGCAACCGAGGCGCCGGAAGCAGCCGGTCCTCGAAGCCGGCGCGGCGTGCGTCAATGAGGTAAAGAACCTCATCGCGCGACAGCCCCGCCGACCGTGTTGAAGCGGCGCTCAGTTGGCGCCTCAATTCCTCCATCTCGGCCCGCACGGCCGTGAGCTCTCCCTTCAAACGGAGAACTTCCTCATTGCACGTGAGGGAGGCCATTTCCCTCATGTGCTCCCTTATTGAGCCGGCGGCACTCCGCAGGCCCTGTACACTTTGGCCCTTCAGGCGGGAGGACTTGAAGGCGATCATCTCGATCGACTTCAACCCCTCCTCGACCGCCACCTTCAGCTGGTCGGACCTCAACACCGGTACAGCTGCCGACGTCGACGCCTCCTCCATCGTCGGGGATTTTCGGAGGAAGGACCGCCGCCCCTCCTCCCGCCTCAGACGCTCCTCCTCCTTGGCCTGGAAGGCGTCCCGCGCGAGCTCTTCCTCCGCCTGGAGCTCGAGCTCGCGCTCCTTGGCCGCAATATAACTGGCCCTAGCTTGGGCCAGGCCAACATACTGCCCAGTTGTTGGAGGGCGCCCACGCCCTCTTTTCACGGACTGACCCCTGATGTTGCTGGGGCCAGCCGACTCCTCACCGTCGCTGCCCGACTCCCCAGGGCTCTTACTGTTGCAGCGTTTACGCTGCCACAACCTGGGGGTCGAGGAGGGACGGGAGGAAACCGTCTCCATTGACTGACAGCTGCTGTCAGAGTCAGACAGCTGTGGCCAGTCACATTTTGCGTCTCTGCACGCACTGTGCGGGGTCGTGTCGCACCGCGACAGCGTCACCCGCAATTCCTTCTCGCCCGGGGTTGGAGTCCCGGGCCTCGACACTTTCGCGTCGCTCTCTACTACGTTATTTAGGTTTATGTTTTTGTTAAGATTATTTTCATTTGCCATGTTATTCCCACGAGAAGAGACGAAGGGTTTCACTCCCTGGGTGACGCTCATTCCAGGGAGCGGGCTAAATACTGCAGGGTTCGCCAGGTGCCCGTACAGGTTTTAACGACTTCGCTGTCGGGTTTTAAAGACTGTCCTTGTCGCGGGCCGGCCAATTAAGGCAAGCCCTCCGGTCCCTAAGGACACCACGTACCGACTGGAGCCACCAGTCAGATGGTTGCGATGACCTTAGGGGCTACGGAACGCGAGGAGGGTGGCTGGTCCTCCCCAACACCGACGCCTGTGTAGACCCCTGCGCGAGCAGTAGGCCTACGCGTCCACGACTCTCCCCGCTTCTACCGGCCGCAGCCGGGAGCAGACAACAACAAGCTGCGTCGCGACGCTACAACCGGGTCTCCGGGAGCTATCGCGACGCCGCAGACCTTGCAGGTCCGCCAAACAACGACCCCCTCGTGCAATGGGGTCAGCTTCAGTCGAGAAGACGACCGACAATCACCGCGCTTCTACCGGCAAAAAGCCGGGAGCGGACAACAACAAGCTGCGCCGCGACGCTACAACCGGATTTCCGGGAGACGTCGCGACGCCGCAGGCCTTGAAGACCCGCCAAACCACGACCCCCTCGTACAATGGGGTCAGCTTTGATCAGTGAGATAACCGACCAATGGACGACAAACAAGGCTTCTACCGTTTCCGGGAGCGAACGTCACAAACTTGCCACGGCGAGGACACGCCGCGACACCGCAGGCCTAGCAGGCCTGCCAGACCACGACCCCCTCGTGCAATGGGGTCGGCTGTCGGGATATTGGTTCATCGACTTACAGGGGCAGCAAATTTTAGCGCTGCGCCTGTTAGCCGACTATCCAGGATGCACCGTCTTAGTCCAGTTACCACTCCCCCCGGGCATATAGCCCGAAGGGATAGGAAACCGGTCCAAGCACACTAGGAGGTTCCCCGACCTAGCACCCCAGGTTAGGTTAGGTTAGGTTAGGTTAGGTTTTTTTTTTTTTTGTTGACGCGGGGAATGCATTTAGGCACCGTCATCCCAGCTACGGGGGTAGCTGGGACGGTGTGTGGGACTCACCGGTCCCGGAAGAAGGGACCGTCCTACCCACTAAACCCCGCGGTGTTCCGACTCACCCTATAGCCGGGCCGAGGGATATGAAAAGTAGATTCTACATCGACCCGGCTAGGGATGCCCCGTAGAGTTGGGGCTCTCCTCGGGGGGACCAGATGGTCGGCCCCCCGGAGCTCCCTAAGGAGCTGACGAAATACAAGCCCGCATCGCACCGCCCTCGAACGTCCCTCTGAAAGCAGAGGGGGCAGAGAGCGGCCGAGCGGGCGGGCACTAAGGCACCTCCGGAACACGGGGAGGTGCCCTCCGCCAAACGATCATCGGTGGGTGAGGTCCCCCGACCACCACCCACCGGAACAACACTAGTCGGGGGCGCGCACGAAAGCTGCCATGCGGCGCCCCCGAACCGGACGGCGAGGCGGGAGCGTTAGACCTGCACGCTCCCGCACCCGCAATTCCTCTCTCTTTACCGCCATCACCTCATTGGCAAAAGAGGTGACGGCGGCCCAGCACTCCTGGCTGCCGACCATGGCTCGCACCACAGCCGGCAGCGACAGATCAAAACCAATTTGGCCCGTGAGGGCGACTCGCGGCCCGTCCCACGCCGCGCACTCGGCGAGTGTGTGCTCTACCGAGTCCACGGCGCCACTTGGGCAGTGACGGCACACGGGGTCCGACTCCACACCCACCACCTCCCACAGGTACTTGGCGAAACAGCCATGTCCTGTGAGGAGCTGAGTGAGGTGGTACGTCGGCGCACCGTGCGCCCTCTCTACCCAAGGCCGAAGAACGGGCCGGACAGCCCCCACGAGCCGCACGCTCGCGGAGGGACACTCCAACCTATTGGCCCACTTCCGGAAGAGATCGTCGCGAGCAGACTGTCTCCAGCGATCGATCTCGTCCGGAAGTGGGCGACCTCCATTAATCCGCACCAGGGCGCTTTCTTCGTACACGCGCTTGAGGACTCCAGCCTCGAGATCCCACGGGGGGCTTCCGCCAATTAGACACGCCGCCTCGTAAGAGACGGTGCAGTACGCTCGCGCCGCCCTCTGCGCAATCACCCGCTGCGGCCTCCGCAGCAGGGGGATGGTTTTGGCGCAGAGAGCGTCCGACCAAATAGGCGCTCCGTAGAGCGCCTTGGAGCGCACTACACCGTCGTAGAGACGGCGACATGCACTTTCCGGCCCCCCTTTATTGGGGAGCAGCCGCGCCAGCCTTCCGGCGTATGACACCAGTTTGGGTGCCAGACGCCGGAAGTGCTCGACGAAACCCCATCGACTATCGAGGACCAATCCTAGGTACTTCATGGTCTCCCCGATAGCGATGGGGGTGCCGCTCACCACAATGGCGGAATCTCGAGGTGGCCCCCGACGAGGCCCGTGGAAAAACACGGCCTCGGACTTATCGAGAGCCACCTGGAGTCCCAGCGCCCTGATGCGGCTGACCACCTGGGCAACGCCCGCGGTGGCCAGAACCTTCGCGTCCCTGAATTCTGGGCCCCGCGCGGTGACGAGGGTGTCGTCGGCGTAACACAAAATACCGACCCCCGTAAGAGTTGCACCGCGCAGGACCCAGTCATAGCCGATGTTCCACAGGAGCGGACCAAGCACCGACCCCTGTGGAACACCGCACGACATCTCCCTGCGGACTATTCCCGACCGGGCCGGGTAGATAATGGCCCGGTCCACGAAATAGTCCGCAAGGACGCGCCTGAGGTACCACGGGACCTTGTGGTACCTCAGCGCCTCGGCGATGGTCTGCCAGGGGATGGTGTTGAAGGCGTTCGCGATGTCCAGCGACACCGCCAACAACACCTCCCCCCGACCGACCGCCACTTGGACGCTGTCCCTGAGTCGGGAGATGGCGTCTAGGGTAGACCGCCCGCGACGGAACCCGTACTGGCCGCCGTCGAGGTTGGGCCCCGCCCCCTCAAGGTGCCCGACGAGACGAGCAGCGAGCACCCGCTCGAAAAGCTTGCTCATCTCGCCGAGCAGAACAATAGGGCGGTAGGCCGACGGCGACTCGACGGGGCGCCCGTGCTTCTTGATCAGCACGAGCTTCCCCGTCTTCCACGTTCGCGGGACCCTACCCGACGCCAAACACTCCGACATCAGGGAGAGCGTCTCTTCTTCGAACGCCGGCATGACCAGGGCGACGACCCGCCCTGGGATGCCGTCCGGACCGGGGGCGCGGTGTCTCAACTTGAGCTTGAGAACCGCCGCCCCCAACTCGGCATCGGACACGGGCGGGATCGCCTCCGTGTCAGCCGGCGTTACGTCTGGTGCCGCCATGCTCGGCGGGACCCACTCTTCCCGCGCAGGGAAGAGGGAGCTGACAACGTCATTCACGAAGGTGGGCTCGAGAGACCTGGTGAGCGGGGGCGCATAAGGCCGGAGTTTGTCGCTCACGACCTTATACGGGCGCCCCCACGGATCTCCATTTAAAGTCTCGAGCCACACCTTCCACGACTCGTCTTTGGCGGCCTTGATCGCCGAGCGAAGGGCCGCTCGGGCGTCCCGGTATGCGGCGCGCAACTCCTCCACGAGGACAGGGTTTCCGGCCCTACGACCGCGGTAGCGGGTGTATCTTCGTTGGGCTGCGTGACTAGCAGCACGCAGCCCTTCAAGGTTGTCGTTCCACCAATACACCCGCCGCCGCGGCTGGACAGACCCTGCCCTTCGCATCGCCGCATCGCAGACGCGAGTCAGAGCCTCAGATAACCGCTCCGACCTCGCGTCCACGCTCGGGTTTCCGCCAAACGCGGCCCATCGCTCGACGATGGCCGCCTCTTCTGCCAGCTCCCGGTTCAGCGTTTTTAAGCGCCACCGTGGGCCCTCACCGGCCAGGGGACGATCGTGGGTCCTCAGGGCGGGGGAGACGATGTCAAATCGGACATACCGGTGGTCCGACATCGTCTCCACCTCCGTGACCACCCTCCAATCACGTACGTGGTTCGCCAGGCCAGAACTGGCAAAGGACAGGTCCACGATGGACCTGTTCCCAGTCTCCCCCACGTACGTGGGGACCGTCCCCTGGTTCAGCAGCACCAGACCCATGGACACTGCCCAGTCCTCCAATAACTCACCCCGCAAGTCCGTCGCCGGAGATCCCCACGCCGTAGAGTGGGCGTTGAAGTCCCCGACGACGAGAAGCGGGGTGGGGTGTGCTTCCGCCACAAGAGCCCCGAGCTCAATGAGTAACTGCTCAAACTGAGCACGGGTCTTCCTGGGCGGACAGTACACCCCGATCACTGCAGCGTCTCCCAGCAGCGCGAGGACGCACATTCGTCCTTTTGACACCCTGTCAAAGGCGCCCCGCTGGGAGACGATAGCCACCTCACCGTCGCGGTCGCTGGCCCAATCATCGCGGGCACGAACCGCGTACGGTTCGGCGACTACAGCCACGGTCGTCTGCCACTGCGCTACGGACTGGATCAAAACATCCTGGGCCGCAGCGCAGTGCCTGACGTTGGCCTGCAGGATCGAGAATGTGGACATCTAGGATTGAGCAGTGTCCATAACCTCCAACGATTGGGTGGGAGCGGGGTCCGCGACCGGCCCGACCCGCCTCCCACCGACTCCTCCTCGGCGACGACGTCGTTTCTTTGACGCCGCCAGGCAAGCCTTGGCGCCCAGGCGGTGCGCAGCGGCCTCTTCCGCCGCCGCACACACGGGGCAGTGCGGATTCGCGGCGCAGCCGGCCGATTTGTGGCCGGGCTGCCCGCAGCGGAAGCACAGGGCGCTGCGGTCAACTCCCGCAGCACACCTGGCCCCCACGTGCCCCACATCTAGGCAGCGGAAGCACCGCTGCGGCCTGGACTCCAAAAGCACCGCACGGACGCGGGTCCAACCAATCACTACGGGGCGGCCATCAGTTAAAAGTTTGGCCGCCGCGACGGGGCACTTCACCCACGCCGTGCCTTCTCTGCTTGCCTGGCGGACGATAACCCCGACAACGACGCTGGTGATGGCGCAACCTCCAACGTCCGCCACCACCCGCGCCACAACCTCCTTCGTCGCTGAATCGCCGAGACCGGAGATGCGCAGCTCCGCGCACTTCTCCGGCCTGGCGATGCGGACGTCGTCACCAAGGGTCGCCCTTAATTTCGACGCCAATGCGTCCGCTTTTGCGCCTCTATCCGCACCCGCGACCTCGAGGATACGTCCCCCGGTGGCCGCTGTGCGGAAGCGCAGCCCGTCGATGCCGAGGCTTTTGAGGTCGATCGACCTCTCAGCCTCGGCAAGTTTTTCGGCGTAGGTTACGCCCCGCCCCTCCGCTTCCCGCTGCAGCGTTATCACCACTGCTGCAGTTCGCGGTGCGCGGAGATTCGGGGCGCTCCTTTTAACGGGCGCCTTAGCGGGCGCATTGGCGTGCGTCGATGCCGTCTTCTTCGGCCGCCTAACAATGTTGGTCCACGCCTCAGTTTGGGACTGAGACGTGGAGGCCGATGCCTGTGTTAAGGCCGGCTGACGCTCTCGGCGCGTCGCCTCCACCTCACGCGCCGCAGCGCTCCTCCTCTTTCGGTTCCCCTTCCTCCCCTGAGTTGGGGGAGAAGTAGAAGAGGCCGACGGAACGGCCGCGACAGTTTCCGTCACCTCCACCTCAGACGTGGAGGGGACGGCAGGTAGAGGCGCGGCGGCAGAGGCGCCAGCGGCCTTGCGCTTTGAGCGCGTGGGCGCCGAAGCGCCGACGGAAGGGCCCTCTGAGGGGGCGACAGGTGCACCGCCAGGTGCTGGAGCACTGGCCATGCGGGCAGCATTGCGTGCGTCCGCCGCGAGGGGAGGACGCAACCGAGGCGCCGGGAGCAGCCGATCCTCAAAGCCGGCGCGGCGCGCGTCGATGAGGTACAGAACCTCATCGCGCGACAGCCCCGCCGACCGTGCCGGAGCGGCGCTCAGCTGGCGCCTCATTTCCTCCATCTCTGCTCGCACAGCCGTGAGCTCTCCTTTCAGACGAAGGACCTCCCCGTTACACGTCAGGGAGGCCATCTCTCTCATGTGCTCCATAATTGAGCCGGCGGCACTCCGCAGGCCCTGCACACTCTGGCCCTTCAGGCGGGAGGATTTGAAGGCGATCAACTCGATCGACTTCACAGCCTCCTCAACCGCCTTCGACAGCTGTTCGGACCTCAGCACCGGAACAGCTGCCGACGTCGACGCCTCCAGCGTCGGGGATTTCCGAAGGAAGGAGCATCGCCGCTCCTCCCGCCTCAGACGCTCCTCCTCTTCGGCCCGGAAAGCGTCCCGAGCGAGCTCCTCCTCCGCCTGTAGCTCGAGCTCGCGCTCCTTTGCCGCAGCGTAGCTAGCCCGGGCACGAGCCAGGCCGACATACTGGCCCGTCGTTGGAGGGCGCCCACGCCCTCTTTTACCGGGCTGGCCCCTGATGGTGCTGGGGCCAGCCGACTCCTCACCGTCGCTGCCCGACTCCCCAGGGCTTTTACTGTTGCAGCGCTTGCGCTGCCACAACCTGGGGGTCGGGGAGGGACGGGAGGAAACCGTTATCATCGACTGGCAGCTGCTGTCGGAGTCCGACAGCCGCTGCCAGTCGCGTTTGATTCTTCCAGAAGCCTGCGGGGTCGTATCGCAGCGCGACAGCGACACCCGCAGCTCCCTCCCGCCCGGGGTTGGAGTCCCGGGCCTCGACACCTTAGTGTCACTTCCCTCATCAATATTTTCCTTATTCGCATCCATGCTGATATAGATTAGTATTCTAATGGCCTCAAGTCCAGCTGTTCGAAATTCGGTCACCCAACTTGCCACTCCGTTACGGTGGTCAAGTTGGGGTCCAGGGCGGACGACGTGGACGTAAACGAACAACACTTGGGGCCCCGCCCCGGTTTTTTTTTTTTTTTTTTTTGTTGACGCGGGGAATGCATTTAGGCACCGTCATCCCAGCTACGGGGGTAGCTGGGACGGTGTGTGGGACTCACCGGTCCCGGAAACAGGGACCGTCCTACCCACTAAACCCCGCGGTGTTCCGACTCACCCTTTTGCCGGACCGAAGGTTATGTAATAGTACTCACGTCGGCCCGGCAGGGTTGCCCCGTAAAATTTGAGGCTCTCCTCGGGGGAGCCATTTGCACGGCTCCCCCGGAGCTCCCTAAGGAGCTGAAGAAATCAAGCCCGCATCGCACTGCTCTCAAGTGGAGAGCAGCCGAGCGGGCGGCTCTGAAGGCACCTCCGGAACACGGGGAGGTGCCTTCCGCCAAACGATCATCGGTGGACGGGGTCCCCCGACCTCCGTCCACCGGTACGACAATTAGTCCGGGGCGCGCATAAAAGCCGCCATGCGGCGCCCTCGGACCGGACGGCGGGGCGGGAGCGTCTCACCAGCACGCTCCCGCACCCGCAACTCCTCTCTTTTGGCCGCCATCACCTCGCAGGCAAACGAGGTGACGGCGGCCCAGCACTCTTGGCTGCCGACCATGGCTCGCACCACGGCCGGCAGCGACAGATCCACACCAATTTGGCCCGTGAGGGCGACCCGCGGCCCGTCCCACGCCGCACACTCGGCGAGTGTGTGCTCCGCCGAGTCCACGGCGCCACTTGGGCAGTGGTGACACATGGGGTTAGACTCCACCCCTGCCACCTCCCACAGGTATTTCGCAAAGCAGCCATGACCTGTGAGGAGCTGGGTGAGGTGGTACGTCGGCCCTCCGTGCGCCCTCTCTACCCAAGGCCGAAGGACGGGCCGGACAGCCCCCACGAGCCGCACGCTCGCAGAGGGCTCCTCCAATCGAACGGCCCACTCCCGGAAGAGATCATCGCGAGCCAACTGTCTCAAGCGATCGATCTCGTCCGGGAGTGGCCCCGCCCCGGTTAGGTTAGGTTTTTTTTTTTTTTTTTTTTTTTTGTTGACGCGGGGAATGCATTTAGGCACCGTCATCCCAGCTACGGGGGTAGCTGGGACGGTGTGTGGGACTCACCGGTCCCGGAAGAAGGGACCGTCCTACCCACTAAACCCCGCGGTGTTCCTCCTCACCCTATAGCCGGGCCGAGGGATATGAAGATGAAGATTCAACGTCGACCCGGCTAGGGATGCCCCGTAAGGATGGGGCTCTCCTCGGGGGACCAGATGGTCGGCCCCCCGGAGCTCCCTAAGGAGCTGAAGAAGCAGCAAGCCCGCATCGCACCGCCCTCGTACGTCCCTCTGGAAGCAGAGGGGGCAGAGAGCGGCCGAGCGGGCGGGCACTAAGGCACCTCCGGAACACGGGGAGGTGCCTTCCGCCAAACGATCATCGGTGGGCGGGGTCCCCCGACCACCACCCACCGGAACAACACTAGTCGGGAGCGCGCATGAATTGAGCCATGCGACGCCCCCGAACCGGACGGCGAGGCGGGAGCGTTAGACCTGCACGCTCCCGCACCCGCAGCTCCTCTCTCTTTGCCGCCATCACCTCATTGGCAAAAGAGGTGACGGCGGCCCAACACTCCTGGCTGCCGACCATGGCTTGCACCACGGCCGGCAGCGACAAATCAACACCAATACGGCCCGTGAGGGCGACACGCGGCCCGTCCCACGCCGCGCACTCGGCGAGTGTGTGCTCAGCCGAGTCCACGGCGCCACTTGGGCAGTGACGGCACACGGGGTCCGACTCCACACCCACCACCTCCCACAGGTACTTGGCGAAACAGCCATGTCCTGTGAGGAGCTGAGTGAGGTGGTACGTCGGCGCACCGTGCGCCCTCTCTACCCAAGGCCGAAGAACGGGCCGGACAGCCCCCACGAGCCGCACGCTCGCGGAGGGACACTCCAACCTATTGGCCCACTTCCGGAAGAGATCGTCGCGAGCAGACTGTCTCCAGCGATCGATCTCGTCCGGGAGTGGGCGACCTCCATTCATCCGCACCAGGGCGCTTTCCTCGTACACGCGCTTGAGGACTCCAGCCTCGAGATCCCAAGGGGGGCTCCCGCCAATTAAACACGCCGCCTCGTAAGAGACGGTGCAGTACGCTCGCGCCGCTCTCTGCGCAATCACCCGCTGCGGTCTCCGCAGCAGGGGGATGGTTTTGGCACAGAGAGCGTCCGACCAAATAGGCGCTCCGTAGAGCGCCTTGGAGCGCACTACACCGTCGTAGAGACGGCGACATGCACTTTCCGGCCCCCCTTTATTGGGGAGCAGCCGCGCCAGCCTTCCGGCGTATGACACCAGTTTAGGTGCCAGGCGCCGGAAGTGCTCGACGAAACCCCACCGACTATCGAGGACCAATCCTAGATATTTCATGGTCTCCCCGATAGCGATGGGGGTGCCGCTCACCACAATGGCGGAATCTCGAGGTGGCCCCCGACGAGGCCCGTGGAAAAACACGGCCTCGGACTTATCGAGAGCCACCTGGAGTCCCAGCGCCCTGATGCGGCTGACCACCTGGGCAACGCCCGCGGTGGCCAGAACCTTCGCGTCCCTGAATTCTGGGCCCCGCGCGGTGACGAGGGTGTCGTCGGCGTAACAAATAATGCCGACTCCCGTAAGAGTTGCACCGCGCAGGACCCAGTCGTAGCCGATGTTCCACAGGAGCGGACCAAGCACCGACCCCTGTGGAACACCGCACGACATCTCCTTGCGGACTATTCCCGACCGGGCCGGGTAGATAATGGCCCGGTCCACGAAATAGTCCGCAAGGACGCGCCTGAGGTACCACGGGACGTTGTGGTACCTCAGCGCCTCGGCGATGGTCTGCCAGGGGATGGTGTTGAAGGCGTTCGCGATGTCCAGCGACACCGCCAACAACACCTCCCCCCGGCCGACCGCCTCTTGGACGCTGTCCCTGAGTCGGGAGATGGCGTCCAGGGTAGACCGCCCGCGACGGAACCCGTACTGGCCGCCGTCGAGATTGGGCCCCGCCCCCTCAAGGTGCCCGACGAGACGAGCAGCGAGCACCCGCTCGAAAAGCTTGCTCATCTCGCCGAGCAAAACAATGGGGCGGTAGGCCGACGGCGACTCGGCGGGGCGCCCGTGCTTCCTGAGCAGCACGAGCTTCCCCGTCTTCCACGTTCGCGGGACCCTACCCGACGCCAAACACTCCGACATCAGGGAGAGCGTCTCTTCTTCGAACGCCGGCATGACCAGGGCGACGACCCGCCCTGGGATGCCGTCCGGACCGGGGGCGCGGTGTCTCATCTTGAGTTTGAGAACCGCCGCCCCCAACTCGGCATCGGACACGGGCGGGATCGCCTCCGTGTCAGCCGGCGTTCCGTCTGGTGCCGCCATACTCGGCGGGACCCACTCTTCCCGCGCAGGGAAGAGGGAGCTGACTACTTCATTGACGAAGGTGGGCTCGAGAGACCTGGTGAGCGGGGGCGCATAAGGCCGGAGTTTATCGCTCACGACCTTATACGGGCGCCCCCACGGATCTCCGTTCAACGTCTCGAGCCACACCTTCCACGACTCGTCTTTGGCGGCCTTGATTGCCGAGCGAAGGGCCGCTCGGGCATCCCGGTATGCGGCGCGCAACTCCTCCATGAGGACAGGGTTTCCATTCCTTCGACCGCGGTAGCGGGTGTACCGACGCTGGGCTGCGTGACTAGCAGCACGCAGCCCCTCCAGGTCATCGTTCCACCAGTACACCCGCCGCCGCGGGTGAACTGATCCTGCCCTCCGCATCGCCGCATCGCAGACGCGAGTCAGAGCCTCGGATAACCGCTCCGACCTCGCGTCTACGTCAGGACTTCCGCCAAACGCGGCCCATCGCTCGACGATGGCCGCCTCTTCCGCCAGCTCCCGGTTAAGCGATTTTAGTCGCCACCGTGGGCCCTCACCGGCCAGGAGACGATCCTGAGCCCTCAGGGCGGGGGAGACGATATCGAACCGGACGTACCGGTGGTCCGACATCGTCTCCACCTCCGTTACCACCCTCCAGCCACGTACGTGGTTCGCCAGGTCAGAACTGGCGAAGGACAGGTCCACGATAGACGTGTTCCCGTTCTCCCCCACGTACGTGGGGACCGTCCCCTGATTTAGCAGCACCAGACCCATGGACACCGCCCAATCCTCCAATAACTCACCCCGCAAGTCCGTCGTCGGAGATCCCCACGCCGTAGAGTGGGCGTTAAAGTCTCCGACGACGACGAGCGGGGTGGGGTGTGCTTCCGCCACAAGAACCCCGAGCTCAACGAGTAACTGCTCGAATTGAGCACGGGTCTTCCTGGGCGGACAGTACACCCCGATCACTGCAGCGTCTCCCAGCAGCGCGAGGACGCACATTCGTCCTTTGGTCACCCGATCAAAGGCGCCCCGCTGGGAGACGATAGCCACCTCACCGTCGCGGTCGCTGGCCCAATCATCGCGGGCACGAACCGCGTACGGTTCGGCGACTACAGCCACGGTCGTCTGCCACTGCGCTACGGACTGGATCAAAACATCCTGGGCCGCAGCGCAGTGCCTGACGTTGGCCTGCAGGACCGAGAATGTGGACATCTAGGATTGAGCAGTGTCCATAACCTCCACAGATTGGGTGGGAGCGGGGTCCGCGACCGGCCCGACCCGCCTCCCACCGACTCCTCCTCGGCGACGACGTCGTTTCTTTGATGCCGCCAGGCAAACCTTGGCGCCCAGGCGGTGCGCAGCGGCCTCTCCCGCCGCCGCACACACGGGGCAGTGCGGATCCGCGGCGCAGCCGGCCGCTTTGTGGCCGGGCTGCCCGCAGCGGAAGCACAGGGCGCTGCGGTCAACTCCCGCAGCACACCTGGCCCCCACGTGCCCCTCATCCAGGCAGCGGAAGCACCGCTGCGGCCTGGGGTCCAAAAGGACCGCACGGACGCGGGTCCAACCGATGACGAGTGCGCGGCCATCCGTTACTAGTTTGGCCGCCGCGACGGGGCACTTCACCCACGCCGTGCCCTCCCTGCTTGCCTGGCGGACTATATTTCCGACAACGACGCTGGTGATGGCGCAACCTCCAACGTCCGCCACCACCCGCGCCACAACCTCCTTCGTCGCTGAATCGCCCAGACCGGAGATGCGCAGCTCCGCGCACTTCTCCGGCCTGGCGACACGAACGTCGTCGCCGAGGGATGCCCTGAGTCTTGACGCCAATGCGTCCGCTTTCGCGCCTCTGTCCGCACCCGCCACCTCAAGTATGCGACCCCCGGTGGCCGCAGTGCGGAAGCGCAGGCCGTCAATACCGAGGCTTTTGAGGTCGATTGACCTCTCAGCCTCGGCAAGCTTTTCTGCGTAGGTTACGCCCCGACTCTCCGCTTCTCGCTGCAGCGTGATTACCACAGCTGCAGTTCGCGGCGCACGGAGGTTCGGAGCGCTCTTCGTTTTGACAGGCCTCGCGGGCGCCTTGGTGGTCGCATTGGCGGGCGTCTTCGGCGTTTTCTTTGGCCGCCTTACCACGTTATTCCACGTCTCAGTTTGGGACTGAGACGTGGAAGCCGGGGCCGGTTGGGTTGAGGCCGACTGGCGCTCTCTGCGCGTCGCCTCCACCTCACGCGCCGCAGCGCTCCTCCTCTGTTTCTTGTTCTTCTTCTTCCCCTTGGATGGGGCAGAAGAAGAAGAGGCCGGCGGAGCGGCCACGACCGATTCCGTTACCTCCACCGCAGACGTGGAGGGGACGGGAGGCACAGGAGCGGCGGCAGAGGCGCCAGCGGCCTTTCGCTTGGAGCGCGTGGGCGCAGGAGCGCCGACGGAAGGGCCCACGGAAGGACCGACAGAAGCACCGCCGGGTGCTGAAGCAGTGGCCGTGCGGGCGGCGTTGCGCGCGTCCGCCGCAAGGGGAGGACGCAACCGAGGCGCCGGGAGCAGCCGGTCCTCGAAGCCGGCGCGGCGTGCGTCAATGAGGTAAAGAACCTCATCGCGCGACAGCCCCGCCGACCGTGTTGAAGCGGCGCTCAGTTGGCGCCTCAATTCCTCCATCTCGGCCCGCACGGCCGTGAGCTCTCCCTTCAAACGGAGAACTTCCTCATTGCACGTGAGGGAGGCCATCTCCCTCATGTGCTCCCTTATTGAGCCGGCGGCACTCCGCAGGCCCTGTACACTTTGGCCCTTCAGGCGTGAGGACTTGAAGGCGATCATCTCGATCGACTTCAACCCCTCCTCGACCGCCACCTTCAGCTGGTCGGACCTCAACACCGGTACAGCTGCCGACGTCGACGCCTCCTCCATCGTCGGGGATTTTCGGAGGAAGGAGCGCCGCCCCTCCTCCCGCCTCAGACGCTCCTCCTCCTTGGCCTGGAAGGCGTCCCGCGCGAGCTCTTCCTCCGCCTGGAGCTCGAGCTCGCGCTCCTTCGCCGCAATATAAGTCGCCCTGGCTTGGGCCAGGCCAACATACATCCCCGTCGTTGGCGGGCGCCCACGCCCTCTTTTCACGGGCTGGCCCCTGATGTTGCTGGGGCCAGCCGACTCCTCACCGTCACTGCCCGACTCCCCAGGGCTCTTACTGTTGCAGCGCTTGCGCTGCCACAACCTGGGGGTCGAACAGGGACGGGAGGAAACCGTCTCCATGGACTGACAGCTGCTATCAGAGTCAGATAGCCGCTGCCAGTCACACTTTATGTCTCGACATGCACTGTGCGGGGTCGTGTCGCACCGCGACAACGACACTCGCAACTCCTTCACGCCCGGGGTTGGAGTCCCGGGCCTCGACACTTCCGCGTCGACCTCTACAACGTCATTTGGTTTTTTGTTTATATTTAAATTTTGTTCACTTTCCATTTTGTTCCCACGAGAAGAGACGAAGGGTTTCACTCCCTGGGTGACGCTCATTCCAGGGAGCGGGCTAATTACTGCAGGGTTCGCCAGGTGCCCTACAGGTTTTAACGACTTCGCTGTCGGGTTTTAAAGACTGTCCTTGTCGCGGGCCGGCCAATTAAGGCAAGCCCTCCGGTCCCTAAGGACACCACGTACCGACTGGAGCCACCAGTCAGATGGTTGCGATGACCTTAGGGGCTACGGAACGCGAGGAGGGTGGCTGGTCCTCCCCAACACCGACGCCTGTGTAGACCCCTGCGCGAGCAGTAGGCCTACGCGTCCACGACTCTCCCCGCTTCTACCGGCCGCAGCCGGGAGCAGACAACAACAAGCTGCGTCGCGACGCTGCAACCGGGTCTCCGGGAGCTATCGCGACGCCGCAGACCTTGCAGGCCCGCCAAACAACGACCCCCTCGTGCAATGGGGTCAGCTTCAGTCGAGAAGACGACCGACAATCACCGCGCTTCTACCGGCAAAAAAGCCGGGAGCGGACAACAACTAGCTGCGCCGCGACGCTACAACCGGATCTCCGGGAGACGACGCGACGCCGCAGGCCTTGAAGACCCGCCAAACCACGACCCCCTCGTACAATGGGGTCAGCTTTGATCGGTGAAATAACCGACCAATGGACGACCAATAAGGCTTCTACCGTTTCCGGGAGCGAACGTCACAAACTTGCCACGGCGAGGACACGCCGCGACACCGCAGGCCTAGCAGGCCCGCCAGACCACGACCCCCTCGTGCAATGGGGTCGGCTGTCGGGATATTGGTTCATCGACTTACAGGGGCAGCAAATTTTAGCGCTGCGCCTGTTAGCCGACTATCCAGGATGCACCGTCTTAGTCCAGTTGCCACTCCCCCCGGGCATATAGCCCGAAGGGATAGGAAACCGGTCCAAGCACACTAGGAGGTTCCCCGACCTAGCACCCCGGTTAGGTTAGGTTAGGTTTTTTTTTTTTTTTGTTGACGCGGGGAATGCGTTTAGGCACCGTCATCCCAGCTACGGGGGTAGCTGGGACGGTGTGTGGGACTCACCGGTCCCGGAAACAGGGACCGTCCTACCCACTAAACCCCGCGGTGTTCCGACTCACCCTATAGCCGGGCCGAGGGATATGAAAAGTAGATTCTACATCGACCCGGCTAGGGATGCCCCGTAAGGTTGGGGCTCTCCTCGGGGGACCAGATGGTCGGCCCCCGGAGCTCCCTAAGGAGCTGAAGAAAGACAAGCCCGCATCGCACCGCCCTCGAACGTCCCTCTGAAAGCAGAGGGGGCAGAGAGCGGCCGAGCGGGCTGGCACTAAGGCACCTCCGGAACACGAGGAGGTGCCTTCCGCCAAACGATCATCGGTGGGTGAGGTCCCCCGACCACCACCCACCGGAACAGCACTAGTCGGGGGCGCGCACGAAAGCTGCCATGCGGCGCCCCCGAACCGGACGGCGAGGCGGGAGCGTTAGACCTGCACGCTCCCGAACTCGCAGCTCCTCTCTCTTTGCCGCCATCACCTCACAAGCAAACGAGGTGACGGCGGCCCAACATTCCTGGCTGCCGACCATGGCTTGCACCACGGCCGGCAACGACAAATTATTTCCAACACGGCCCGTGAGGGCGACACGCGGCCCGTCCCACGCCGCGCACTCGGCGAGTGTGTGCTCAGCCGAGTCCACGGCGCCACTTGAGCAGTGATGGCACACGGGGTCCGACTCCACACCCACCACCTCCCACAGGTACTTGGCGAAACAGCCATGTCCTGTGAGGAGCTGAGTGAGGTGGTACGTCGGCGCACCGTGCGCCCTCTCTACCCAAGGCCGAAGAACGGGCCGGACAGCCCCCACGAGCCGCGCGCTCGCAGAGGGAACAACCAATCTATTGGCCCACTTCCGGAAGAGATCGTCGCGAGCAGACTGTCTCCAGCGATCGATCTCGTCCGGGAGTGGGCGACCTCCATTAATCCGCACCAGGGCGCTTTCATTGTACACGCGAGTGAGGACTCCAGCCTCGAGATCCCACGGGGGGCTTCCGCCAATCAGACACGCCGCCTCGTAAGAGACGGTGCAGTACGCTCTCGCAGCCCTCTGCGCAATCACCCGCTGCGGTCTCCGCAGCAGGGGGATGGTTTTGGCGCAGAGAGCATCCGCCCAAATGGGCGCTCCGTAGAGCGCCTTGGAGCGCACTACACCGTCGTAGAAAAAGTTAATAGTTCAAATATCAGGTTCTGAACCAACCACCCGACCATTATCATTCGTCAGCCCGCACCTTAAACCACTAAGCCACAGAGCCGCTTAGGTTTTTTTTTTTTTTTTGTTGACGCGGGGAATGCATTTAGGCACCGTCATCCCAGCTACGGGGGTAGCTGGGACGGTGTGTGGGACTCACCGGTCCCGGAAACAGGGACCGTCCTACCCACTAAACCCCGCGGTGTTCCGACTCACCCTATAGCCGGGCCGATGGATATGAAAAAGAGATTCTACGTCGACCCGGCTAGGGATGCCCCGTAGGGTTGGGGCTCTCCTCGGGGGACCAGATGGTCGGCCCCCCAGAGCTCCCTAAGGAGCTGAAGAAAACAAGCCCGCATCGCACCACTCTCGAGCGCCCTTCTGCAAGCAGAAGGGGTAGAGAGCGGCCGAGCGGGCGGGCACTAAAGACACCTCCGGAACACGGGGAGGTGTCTTCCGCCATATGGCCGTCAATGGGCGCGGTCCCCCGACCTTACGCCCACGGCCAAAAACTGATGCTGTGCGGAGCGGCCACACAGGCGGAAGGGCCGCACAGGCGGAACGGCCGCACAGACGGACCAGCCGTACAGGCAGGCAGAAGCCCACACGCAGCAGCCGCCCAAGCTGCCGCGTGCCGAGGGGCTTAACTGCCGCACATACATACAGCTGCCGTACAGGCGAAATCAGCCGCACAGGCGGAACAGCCGCATATGCGGCCACTGCCACACAGCAAACTCGCTCTAACCGGCCGCAGCCGGGAGCATACCTCGCGTAAACGCGGGCCTTGAAGGCCCGCCATTCCACGCCCCCCCGGGTGCAATGGGGTCAACTCCGTCAAATGACGGCGAGAAACGTCGCAGATGCGCCGTTACACACACCCCGACCAATGCTGCACGGAGCGGCCGCACGGACGGAAGGGCCGCACAGGCGGAACGGCCGCACAGACGGACCAGTCGTACAGGCAGGCAGAAGCCCACACGCAGCATCTCAAGCTGCCGCGTGCCGAGGGGCTTAACTGCCGCACATACATACGACTGCCGTACAGGCGAAATCAGCCGCACAGGCGGAACAGCCGCACATGCGGCCGCTGCCGCACAGCAACTTGCTCCAACCGGCCGCAGCCGGGAGCAAACCTCGCCAAGAAAGTTGCGACGCTTCCACCGGGTATCCGGGAGCTGTCGCAACACCGCGGGCCTTGCAGGCCCGCCATACCACGACCCCCTCGTGCAATGGGGTCGGCTTCGGTCGGAAAGACCGACGAACAAAAGCGCTTCTACCGGCCGTAGCCGGGAGCGGACGCCATTTGTTACGGCGGTGAACGCCGCAACCGCAGGCCTAGCAGGCCCACCATACCACGACCCCCTTCGTCATGGGGTCGGTTGTCGGGATATTGGTTCATCGACTTACAGGGGCAGCAGACTCCAGCGCTGCGCCTGTTAGCCGACTATCCAGGATGCACCGTCTTGGTCCAGTTGCCACTCCCCCCGGGCATATAGCCCGAAGGGATAGGAAACCGGTCCAAGCTCACGAGGAGGTTTCCCGACCTAGCACCCCGAGCCGCTTAGGTTAGGTTTTTTTTTTTTTTGTTGACGCGGGGAATGCATTTAGGCACCGTCATCCCAGCTACGGGGGTAGCTGGGACGGTGTGTGGGACTCACCGGTCCTGGAAGAAAGGACCGTCCTACCCACTAAACCCCGCGGTGTTCCGACTCACCCTATAGCCGGGCCGAGGGATATGAAGAGCAGATTCTACATCGACCCGGCTAGGGATGCCCCGTAAGGTTGGGGCTCTCCTCGGGGGACCAGATGGTCGGCCCCCGGAGCTCCCTAAGGAGCTGAAGAAAGACAAGCCCGCATCGCACCGCCCTCGAACGTCCCTCTGAAAGCAGAGAGGGCAGAGAGCGGCCGAGCGGGCGGGCACTAAGGCACCTCCGGAACACTTGGAGGTGCCTTCCGCCAAACGATCATCGGTGGGTGAGGTCCCCCGACCACCACCCACCGGAACAACACTAGTCGGGGGCGCGCATGAAAGCTGCCATGCGGCGCCCCCTAACCGGACGGCGAGGCGGGAGCGTCTCACCAGCACGCTCCCGCACCCGCAGCTCTTCTCTCTTTGCCGCCATCACCTCATTGGCAAAAGAGGTGACGGCGGCCCAACATTCCTGGCTGCCGACCATGGCTCGCACCACGGCCGGCAGCGACAAATCACTTCCAACACGGCCCGTGAGGGCGACACGCGGCCCGTCCCACGCCGCGCACTCGGCGAGTGTGTGCTCCGCCGAGTCCACGGCGCCACTTGGGCAGTGACGGCACACGGGGTCCGACTCCACACCCACCACCTCCCACAGGTACTTGGCGAAACAGCCATGTCCTGTGAGGAGCTGAGTGAGGTGGTACGTCGGCGCACCGTGCGCCCTCTCCACCCAAGGCCGAAGAACGGGCCGGACAGCCCCCACGAGTCGCGCGCTCGCAGAGGGAACGACCAACCTATTGGCCCACTTCCGGAAGAGATCGTCGCGAGCAGACTGTCTCCAGCGATCGATCTCGTCCGGGAGCGGGCGACCTCCATTAATCCGCACCAGGGCGCTTTCATTATACACGCGAGTGAGGACTCCAGCCTCGAGATCCCACGGGGGGCTTCCGCCAATTAGACACGCCGCCTCGTAAGAGACGGTGCAGTACGCTCTCGCAGCCCTCTGCGCAATCACCCGCTGCGGTCTCCGCAGCAGGGGGATGGTTTTGGCGCAGAGAGCATCCGCCCAAATGGGCGCTCCGTAGAGCGCCTTGGAGCGCACTACACCGTCATAGAGACGGCGACATGCACTTTCCGGCCCCCCTTTATTGGGGAGCAGCCGCGCCAGCCTTCCGGCGTATGACACCAGTTTGGGTGCCAGGCGCCGGAAGTGCTCGACGAAACCCCATCGACTATCGAGGACCAATCCTAGGTACTTCATGGTCTCCCCGATAGCGATGGGGGTGCCGCTCACCACAATGAAGGAATCTCGAGGTGGCCCCCGCCGAGGCCCGTGGAAAAACACGGCCTCGGACTTTTCGAGAGCCACCTGGAGTCCCAGCGCCCTGATGCGGCTGACCACCTGGGCAACGCCCGCGGTGGCCAGAACCTTCGCGTCCCTGAATTCTGGGCCCCGCGCGGTGACGAGGGTGTCGTCGGCGTAGCATATAATGCCGACCCCCGTTAGAGTTGCACCGCGCAGGACCCAGTCATAGCCGATGTTCCACAGGAGCGGACCAAGCACCGACCCCTGTGGAACACCGCACGACATCTCCTTGCGGACTATTCCCGACCGGGCCGGGTAGATAATGGCCCGGTCCACGAAATAGTCCGCAAGGACGCGCCTGAGGTACCACGGGACCTTGTGGTACCTCAGCGCCTCGGCGATGGTCTGCCAGGGGATGGTGTTGAAGGCGTTCGCGATGTCCAGCGACACCGCCAACAACACCTCCCCCCGACCGACCGCCTCTTCGACGCTGTCCCTGAGTCGGGAGATGGCGTCTAGGGTAGACCGCCCGCGACGGAACCCGTACTGGCCGCCGTCGGCTTAGGTTAGGTTAGGTTAGGTTAGGTTAGGTTAGGTTAGGTTAGGTTAGGTTAGGATAGGTTAGGTTAGGTTAGGTTTTTTTTTTTTTTTTTTTTTTTTTTTTTTTTTTTTTTTTTTTTTTTTTTTTTTTTTTTTTTTTTTTTTTTTTTTTTTCTCTCATCTCTACCATGGGCAGAGCCTAGTTATAACATGATAATGTACTAGCTAAATATCCTTATACTGCTAGCCCCGCAGGGCTTAAGGAACTACTTCAAGAGATGGCGGGGGGCGGGGGCGCAGACCCGTGTTTGCACTATTGATAGTCTCGGCGAACCACGGTAGCGGCTTCCCTGGGCGCACATTCGCGAGCCCATTAGAACCGACCCGTAGTGTCACCGGCCCTGTCCGTATCCATCGTGGCTAGCGCCCCAGGTCCCCGCCATCTCGAACCTAGCTAAACTATATCCTCTTTCACCCAAATTCTCTTTTTCATTCCAGTTCTCGCTTTTATGCCTCTCGCACTTTCACGCTATCCCGACCTTTCATTCTTTAATCTAAACTAGCTAAGCCTTAAAACTATCGTCTTTCATTCTTATTCCTCTAGTACCATACTCGTCACGCTTTTATGCCTCTCGCACTTTCACGATGGCCTTTCATACTGGGGATATTGGATGTCATTCGTTTGGGTGGGGTTATGGGTTCAGTTTTCATTTAATTTTTAAATTCCAAAAACTTATACATCTGTTTTACAATTTTTTACAAATATTTTTACAATTTTTTCCAGTTTACATTCTACTTATCTACTTATACATTTATTGACTATATCTATCATAATTCTAGTACCTTTTTACTATTATTTCTATTACAAAAGACTATTATTTCTATTACAAAAGTAAATCTTATGGATATATACATTACTGTTTTATTTTATCGTTGCTACGTATTTATTGACTTATTATCAAAGTTACCACGTGGTTTCTAATTATATTTAATTTTTTGATGAGCAGTTCCTCTTTTCTTCTCTTGTCATACTTTCTTATCTCGTTTTGTTCACAGAACAATATACAATTATATTGACCGACAAAACTTTCAGGTCCTATTTCTTTGGTTAACAATTTTAATAACTTTTTCTGAAAATTTCAGGAACTGTATTTTGTGATTTTTTAACAAAAATGGGAAATTTTGTGTCTCAATTTTTAGGCCAGTGATTGCCTCTAAATCCAATCTGTCTCTTGCGTGAATCGGGCAGTCCTGCAACAGGTGAGCGACCGTCTCCTCTACCCCGGGCTCACAGGCACACGATGGGTCCCCCTTACACTTGAAGCGTGTCAAGTATTCGGAGAACCCACCGTGTCCCGTCAGCAATTGGGTTGTGGTGCCGGCGATCGTCATCTTGCGGACGATCTTGTACGCCTCCACTGCGCATGGGAAGAAAAGCTTAGTGACGGAGGCCTGCTCGCCCTCTCTGTACCTCTTGTTCCATTCGTCAAGCGTCCCCTGACGTAGGAGACGCTTCACGAAAGAAACCGGGTACAGACCGTAGTCCGGTGCCTTCTTCAACTTCAGAGCCGCTTCCTTCGCGAGTTCATCCGCTCGCTCGTTGCCCTCCAATCCTGCGTGGGCCTTGACCCAGAATAAGGATATCTCCTTACCCTGGGCCCTGCCAAGGTGGATTGCGGCTCTGGCTTGCACTGCCAGGGGATGGAGGGCATGACGGTTTGTAACCGTCAAGAGAGCGGCTCTGCTGTCGCTGAAGACGCCGAAAGTGGACGCGCCTCGCCTGAGGACCTCACTGGCCGCTTTGCATAGCGCCAGGAGCTCGGCCTGATAGACGGTGCAATGGGGCGACAGAGCAAGTTTGAGGGCCCTGATTTCGGCCCGGCTATTCCAAAATGATAGCGCGGCACCGACACGGCCCTCAATCTTGCTCCCGTCCGTGAAGATGCGAATATCAAAACGATTCGCATCTTCCAGCTGCCCCTCGTCTACCAGGCTTGTGAACTCCAGTGGCGGATGCTCCGCGGGGTGAGGAGCCTCAATCGCTGGAGACATTCGCTCGACCTCCCAGTCTCCCAGCCATGACTGGCTCACTCCTCTCTTGGCCTCGTATAACGAGGCCACCTCGTGAATTCTGAGGTCCAGAGGGAGCAAACCAGCCAAGACCAGCGCCGAGTTCAGAGAGACCGTGCGATATGCCTTGCACAGCTTTTGGGCGAAACCGCGCTGTACCACGTTCAGCTGTTTTTGAACTCCAAGCTTTTCTGCCGATGCGTGCCAAGCACTGGCAGCGTACAATATCGTCGGCTCCACGGCAGCGACGTAGATCGCCCGGATCACCTCGGGGTGAAGCCCCCAGCTGATCCGGGCCATCCGCGCCAACTTACGGTAGATGCCGATCGCCTTTCTGCATACATTGGTGACGTGTGTGTTGAATGTTAGTGCTTTGTCGATGGTCAGCCCTAGGATTTTTATTTCCTTGGACATGCCAATGTCTATCCCGCCCATGTTGAGGCGTGGGACATCGTACTTAAGCTTCCGCGTGATTACCATCGCACTGGTTTTGTGCGGTGCGAATTTCAGCTTATTTCGGATGCCCCACTCCCGCACATACACGAGAGAGGCATTGGCGTGTCCCTCGATTTCCAGAGCTGTTTCTCCGTCAAACATAAGTACTACGTCGTCTGCGAAAGCCTGCGCATACACACCCATTCGCTCCAGACCTTTCATTCAGTTAGCAGATGTTTCACTGTTTCTATTATGTCTGGATCACAGGCGCACGATGGGTCCTCCTTACACTTGAACCGAGTCAAGTACTCGGAGAACCCACCGTGCCCTGTTATAAGTTGAGTAATTGGTCCGGTGATTTGCAGTTTGCGGACGGTCTTATATGCCTGTACCGCGTTTGGGAAGAACATTTTAGTCACTGCTGCTGTGGTGCCTTCCATGTATCTTCTGTTCCACTCGTCAAGGGAACTCTGCCGTAGTGTTCCCTTGACGAATGATACAGGACATAGGTCATATTCCGGGGCCTTCTTCAGTAGCAGGGCGGCTTCTCTGGCCAGTTCATCAGCCCTCTCGTTACCGTCGAGGCCAGCGTGCGCTTTGACCCAAAACAGAGCAATGTTTTTGCCCTTGGCACGACTAAGGTGGATGTTCTTTCTGGCCTCGACAGCAAGAGGGTGTGGAGAGCTATGATTCACTACTGTCGAGAGCGCCGCTCTACTGTCGCTGTAAATGCCGAAGGTGGTTGCGCCATGCCGAAGTGCCTCACGCACTGCCCTAGAAATTGCCAATAGCTCGGCCTGGTAGACCGTACAGTACGGCGAGAGATAAAATTTACGGGTCTTGACTTCAGCTGCACCGTCCCACATGGATAGTGCAGCTCCAACCCTCCCCTCAATTTTGCTCCCGTCTGTAAATATTTTTATCTCAAAGTTGGAGTTCGCGTCATAGAGTTCCTTGTCTACCAGGTTCCCAAACTCAAAAGTAAGGCGTTCTGCGGGGTGTGGGGCCTCGGAAGCTGGTGCCATACGTTCAATCTCCCCTCCCCCGATCTCTAGACTTGATATGCCCCTTTTCGCCTCGTATAATGAGGCGACTTCTCTTACTCTCAGGTCCAGAGGCAGCATACCCGCTATGAGCAATGCTGAATTTAAGGAGACAGTGCGATAGGCTTTGGCCAGCTTCTGGGCAAAACCGCGCTGCACTACATTCAGCTGTTTCTGGATTCCTAGGTTATTAACCGCAGGGTGCCACGCACTGGCAGCGTACAAGATAGTTGGTTCGACCACTGCGGTATAAATAGTCCGAATTACTGCTGGATGTAAACCCCAACTCATTTTTGCCGTTCGCGCAAGTTTCTTATAGAATTTTATTGCCTTGTCGCAAGCTTTTGTTACATGAGTGTTGAACGTCAATTTGTGGTCGATGGTTAGGCCCAGAATTTTCACATCAGTTTTAAAGCCAATGTCAACCCCGCCCATGGACAGGCGCGGCTCGTCGTATTTAAGCTTCCGCGTTATGAGCATAGCGTTTGTCTTCTGCGGTGCGAATTTGAGCTTATTACTGACTCCCCACGCCCGGACATGTTCGAGGGTGGCATTTGCCTTCTCCTCTATCTCCTGGGCCGTGTCCCCATCGAACATCAACACTATGTCATCTGCAAAGGCCTGCACGTAGTCTCCCCGGCTGACGAGTTGTTTCAGTAAGGGGTCCAGCAGCAGATTCCATAGCAGGGGACCACTGATGGAGCCTTGAACACATCCTTTGTGGGTCTCCTTTCTGTATTCTTCTCCGGCATATCTTACGCGAACCGTCCTTTCACTGAGATAGCTGCCTACTACCCTCCTCAAATTTACCGGGCACTCTTCCTCTGCCAGCCGGACTTCTATGGCTGGCCACCATGCGCTATCAAAGGCGCCCTCTATGTCCAAGGATACTAATATGACAATTTTCTTGCAGTCCAGTTGGCTGCGTATGTGCTGCAACAGATCATAGAGAGCGTCTTCGGTGCCCCGCTGGGGCATGAATCCGTACTGGCGAGTACTCATTTTCGGTAATAAGCAAAATTTGAGGCGAGTAGCGAGCATCTTCTCATACAGTTTCCCAAGGACAGGCAGAAGGCCTATCGGTCTGTACGCCTTGGGAACGCTGTATGAGTCTTTCCCAGGTTTCCGGAGCATCACCACGACTGCCTCCTTCCAGATCTTCGGGAAGAATTGTAGCTCAAGGCATCCATTCAACAGTCCCAGAAAAATCGCCGGAGCGGAGTTGACCGCTTGGGCGCAGATGTCGGCAGTGAAGCCGTCTGCACCGGGTGCTTTTTTGGGGTTGAAGCTTCTCAACGCACTGATCAGCTCGACGTGTGTGAACGGTGGGTCTTTACTGCCATTATTTATTCCATTCACATGTCTGGCTAGAGTGCGCGTGTTGGAGTGCTCCACGTTATCCTCTTCCATCCGGTCTTCTGGATAAAAGGTTTCGGCAAGCAGTTGCGCGGATTCTCTTGCATCCAGCCAGCGGCCATTGTCAATCAGTGGCTGATCTTCCGCTCTTGTAGTGGTTCTTCCTATAACTCGGTGGATACTTTCCCAGACCCCTTCGGTGGTTTGCTTACTGCAAAATTTTTTCCAACTTTCCGTTTGGGCAGTTTTCACCTCCGACTCATAGTTGGATTTTGCGGCTAAGTATTGTGATACCACCCACTCTCTGCGTATCGGTGCTGCGTTTTTTATCCTGCGTCGTTTGGTTTTGACGTCTTTCTTTAGAGCCGCTAGCTTGTCCGACCACCAAGGTATGGAGAGAGTTTCTTTGCTTTTCTTTTCAGGTATACTCTCTTGACACGCTTCCTGTATGGCGTCTGTGTATTTCTTAAGGGTGAGTTCCAGTTCTTGCGTACTGCGTATGTTGGAAATGGCTTCTGTGCTTATCCCATGTGCGGCTAGCGACTGAGCTATACTCTCTTTAAAGAGAGCCCAGTTGGCCTTTCGTGTATTGTATATACGCGTGGTACGTTCTATTCTTGCTCCTCTTGATTTTTGGAGGTTGATGTTAAAGGCTACACCGTTATGGTCAGAGCTCGCCAGGTCTTCGTCAACTCTCCATCCGTTAACGGCACCTAATACGCTATCTGTGCAAACCGTTATGTCAACGAAGCTGTATATGCGTCTAGTTCCTCTGACCGTGTCAAAGGTGGGTGTATTGCCATGGTTGAGGATGTTCAACTCCATCTCAACGAGATTTCCCAACAGATGTTCACCGCGCTCATCTTCGAATGGACTGCCCCACCAGGGGCTCTTGGCGTTTGCATCTCCTCCGAGAATGAGCTTCTTGTTTGAGAATGTCTGGGCTATTGTTCTAATATGTCTGACGTAGGGCTCCAACGGCTGATCTGGCTCGAAGTAAAAAGACACTAAGTGGACCTCCCAAGCACGGGTTCTTATCCCCACCACTGTGATATTGTTTGTGGTGAGTTCTGGGTACAAGATGACGTCGAGTTCGTCGTTAAAGACGGCTATAGCTGTTTTTCTTGTCCCGCTTGCATTACCCTCGCACTGGTATAGGCGAGCTCCTCGGTAGGTCTTCATATGATCTTCCTTACCCACATAAGGTTCCTGTAGCAAGGCCACAGAAACCTTACGTTTGGCCGCCTCTAACATCAGCTCGTTTGTGGCTAATTTTTTCCTTTGGAGATTGATTTGGACTATACTATATTGTTGTTCTATTTCAGTGTTGCCCTTAGCATTGGTATTGGGTGGCCGATCTAGCTATTCTTTCCCACTTGCGCCTTACGGGGCAGTTGGGGCTAAACACACCATGACTAGATTCGGCTTTGACCGCCAAGCAGTTGCAGCAAGAGGGCTCTACTCCTGACCTTAAGTTTGGGCACTCTGCCCTTAAGTGAGGTTCGCCGCAATGGGTGCACTTGGGCTCTGTTTCTTTGCAATATTTCCGGCTGTGACCATAGCTGAGGCACTGGGAACACTGCACGAGAGGCGATTGGTCCGCCACTCTGACTGGTTGTATGTCGATATGCAGTCTACCTTGCTCCAATACTTTGCCCCAGATTTGCGGAGACACTTGCAGTACGACGTGCTGGGTGAGCGGGTTCCTTGCAGATCTTTTGTATTTTAGAGATAGTCTGTCGTTTTCAGGTTTTATATCTGCGAATATGTTTCTGTTTTGTTGTTTAACTAATTTTATAATGTCTTCGTCGTTGTGTATTTTAAGAACATTGTACAGTATTAGTAAGGGATCTTTGTTCTTGATTTCTTCTACCTGTAATGTGTTTGCTTTGGATGACAGTTTGTTTTTGGCTAAGTCTCTGTCTTCTTTTGTTTTGAAACCAATCACAACTTTCCTATCTTTAGTCTTTCTGACTCGTTCCACCCTTATCCACTCGTCGTCTTCTCTTGCCGCTTTCCTGATCGTGTTCATGATTTCTTCCCCTGTGTCGTTTTGGTCCTTGGATGTAACTACCATTGAGTGCAGAGCCGTATGTTCCGCAGAATTTTGCTTGGAGGCACCTGTCACCACACCGGCATAAGACATATAAGGCTTCTCCATTATCTCGTTTAGTATTTTATTGTTTTCTTTGAGAAGTCTTGTGTTCTCCTCAATTTTTTCGAGTAAATTTATCTCAGTAGTTGTATTTGTCTCTTTAGGTCCCAACTCACAAACTCTCTCTGGGCCTTCTATTTCCTCCTCGTATCTCATAATTATGGCAAGGAGAAGGTTGGCTTGCTCTTCTATGTCGATTCTAATTTCTTTTTTAATATTCTTCGACTCTTTGCAGCCCTCTCGAATTTTTTGATGACTCTCGATTGCAGCTGCCAGTTTGTTCTTCGGGACGATTGGTTGGCGAGCTGGAGGCATTTTAAATCCTGGTTTCTTGGAGGAGTGAGCCGCGGGGGCTCGTTCTATTTGTTGTCCCGAAGTCACTGCACTGACCTCTCCGAGTGATGTAAATGCAGAAGTATCTAGGTTAGAAAGGCTGTACGCCTTGTTGAGTGGGCTTCTAATCATGGTTAAGCTATTAAGATGTAATTTAGGCAATAAAAAGTTTTTCGTGAAATTCGTACCAGACGAACCTTAATGGCTAATAAGTAAAATAAGGGTGGGCGGGCGGGCCCGCAAAATGATAAAATCGCTTATATTTCAAGAACCACTTGCCTCAGAGACAAGATAGAGGTGTTGAAGGATAGGTGGCGAGACGGCGCACAGTTGTGGCTAGGAAAATGCTGTAATTTAATTCGGAAAACGCAAAAATTTTGAGGGAAAAGCTAATTTGTATGATTTTTGCAACACTAATTGGGGTCTGGTGATGATGATTATGGACTTATCAATACCAAATCGGCACCGTCGGATGCGTATCACGACGGCGCACACCTTGATATATGATAAGCTATGGGCTGTAATAGAAAAATTTGGAAAAAGATTTGAATTTATATGTATTTTTGACTGAAAATTACTATTTTTAACTGTTCCGCTGTCTAATTTGTATCAAATTTTTGTTTCAGAACCACAAAAGTGGAACCGTACGACGCGAGAAGACCTCGTACACAATTCCAGATGAAAATGTAAACAGGTTTGAAGATTATGGACGAGAGATAACAACTGAAAAGCTGTGAGACCCTTACAAATGAAAAATTTTGATGAAAAACGGTTTAAATACCAAAAATTACAACTAGAATTTCGCAGAAACACTATAGAATCGCGTAGGGCTCGAAGAGACGAAGCTAACGATGTATGATAGTCGCTATCAGCAAGTAAGACGCACTAAGTATACTAACTACCAATATAAATGTATGGGGAAATGCACCGCTATAGGTAAACTTTCTGGATGTACCTACCGGGCCGCAAAATGATAAAATCGCTTATATTTCAAGAACCACTTGCCTCAGAGACAAGATAGAGGTGTTGAAGGATAGGTGGCGAGACGGCGCACAGTTGTGGCTAGGAAAATGCTGTAATTTAATTCGGAAAACGCAAAAATTTTGAGGGAAAAGCTAATTTGTATGATTTTTGCAACACTAATTGGGGTCTGGTGATGATGATTATGGACTTATCAATACCAAATCGGCACCGTCGGATGCGTATCACGACGGCGCACACCTTGATATATGATAAGCTATGGGCTGTAATAGAAAAATTTGGAAAAAGATTTGAATTTATATGTATTTTTGACTGAAAATTACTATTTTTAACTGTTCCGCTGTCTAATTTGTATCAAATTTTTGTTTCAGAACCACAAAAGTGGAACCGTACGACGCGAGAAGACCTCGTACACAATTCCAGATGAAAATGTAAACAGGTTTGAAGATTATGGACGAGAGATAACAACTGAAAAGCTGTGAGACCCTTACAAATGAAAAATTTTGATGAAAAACGGTTTAAATACCAAAAATTACAACTAGAATTTCGCAGAAACACTATAGAATCGCGTAGGGCTCGAAGAGACGAAGCTAACGATGTATGATAGTCGCTATCAGCAAGTAAGACGCACTAAGTATACTAACTACCAATATAAATGTATGGGGAAATGCACCGCTATAGGTAAACTTTCTGGATGTACCTACCGGGCCGCAAAATGATAAAATCGCTTATATTTCAAGAACCACTTGCCTCAGAGACAAGATAGAGGTGTTGAAGGATAGGTGGCGAGACGGCGCACAGTTGTGGCTAGGAAAATGCTGTAATTTAATTCGGAAAACGCAAAAATTTTGAGGGAAAAGCTAATTTGTATGATTTTTGCAACACTAATTGGGGTCTGGTGATGATGATTATGGACTTATCAATACCAAATCGGCACCGTCGGATGCGTATCACGACGGCGCACACCTTGATATATGATAAGCTATGGGCTGTAATAGAAAAATTTGGAAAAAGATTTGAATTTATATGTATTTTTGACTGAAAATTACTATTTTTAACTGTTCCGCTGTCTAATTTGTATCAAATTTTTGTTTCAGAACCACAAAAGTGGAACCGTACGACGCGAGAAGACCTCGTACACAATTCCAGATGAAAATGTAAACAGGTTTGAAGATTATGGACGAGAGATAACAACTGAAAAGCTGTGAGACCCTTACAAATGAAAAATTTTGATGAAAAACGGTTTAAATACCAAAAATTACAACTAGAATTTCGCAGAAACACTATAGAATCGCGTAGGGCTCGAAGAGACGAAGCTAACGATGTATGATAGTCGCTATCAGCAAGTAAGACGCACTAAGTATACTAACTACCAATATAAATGTATGGGGAAATGCACCGCTATAGGTAAACTTTCTGGATGTACCTACCGGGCCGCAAAATGATAAAATCGCTTATATTTCAAGAACCACTTGCCTCAGAGACAAGATAGAGGTGTTGAAGGATAGGTGGCGAGACGGCGCACAGTTGTGGCTAGGAAAATGCTGTAATTTAATTCGGAAAACGCAAAAATTTTGAGGGAAAAGCTAATTTGTATGATTTTTGCAACACTAATTGGGGTCTGGTGATGATGATTATGGACTTATCAATACCAAATCGGCACCGTCGGATGCGTATCACGACGGCGCACACCTTGATATATGATAAGCTATGGGCTGTAATAGAAAAATTTGGAAAAAGATTTGAATTTATATGTATTTTTGACTGAAAATTACTATTTTTAACTGTTCCGCTGTCTAATTTGTATCAAATTTTTGTTTCAGAACCACAAAAGTGGAACCGTACGACGCGAGAAGACCTCGTACACAATTCCAGATGAAAATGTAAACAGGTTTGAAGATTATGGACGAGAGATAACAACTGAAAAGCTGTGAGACCCTTACAAATGAAAAATTTTGATGAAAAACGGTTTAAATACCAAAAATTACAACTAGAATTTCGCAGAAACACTATAGAATCGCGTAGGGCTCGAAGAGACGAAGCTAACGATGTATGATAGTCGCTATCAGCAAGTAAGACGCACTAAGTATACTAACTACCAATATGGGTTAGGTTAGGTTAGGTTAGGTTAGGTTAGGTTAGGTTAGGTTAGGTTAGGTTAGGTTAGGTTAGGTTAGGTTAGGTTAGGTTAGGTTAGGTTAGGTTAGGTTAGGTTGGGGCGGGGCCCCAAGTGTTACTCGAGTGCGTCCACGTCGCCCGCCCTGGACCCCAACTTGACCACCGTAACGGAGTGGCAAGTTGGGTGACTGAATCTCAGTAACGAAACTTGAGTGGCCAAATCGGAAGTCATTAAGTGTGATCTTAGTGTTTTCTCCTGTGTGAACTTTGCTGTGTCTGCTTTGTTAACCCATCCCACTTGGTGCGCGGTAACGCAGTGGCCAGTGGGTGGTGTTTGCTCCTCTGCGTATCGATATTGACATCTGTTCTGCATTTGGTTAATTCTTAACGACTTGGCTTTTGTTTTCCTGGATTTGTTTTTGCTTTTTGTATTGGTCGCTGTTGTTGTCTTGTCGCGAAATCTGTTCCCAGATTTCGTGGTCAGGACAAAATTTATTCTCCATCTGACTCAGTAGTGGGCAGTGCCCTCAACTGGTCAATGGACTCAGAATCCGCAGAAGGTTTCGTCTCGGACGGAAATGAGCGCTTAATGCCCCCATTTCATCTTGGGGAGAAGCGTTCCGCCTTCGGTAAGAAACGGGAGCGAACCTCCTGTTTCTTCACCTCGGGACTTACCGAAGACGGAAGTGATGATGATGATTCCCCAGAGAAGAAGGCCCAGAGGCGGTCATCCAGGGGAAGGGGATCCGTCCACCATGTGGGGAAGTTCCGAGCGCTGAGGGAGCTTCGGGATGGACCTCCAGATTCAGAATCTGAATCCGACCTCATGGTGCTGCAGAATCAGCGGCACTCCCCGAAAGGAAAAGGATCCTCCACGCTGTCAGCGGTGGAGGAACTCCTCAACCAGGCGGAAGAGGATGCAGGTACCCTGCACCAGGTGGCCTCTACATCAAAGAACCTGAAGGGTACCTGCGTCAGAGAAATAAGGCAGCGCACCGCGTCGTTGCTTCAAGTTGTGAAGTCGCTGGCCGGGCGCAACGACAGCGAGGAAATGAGGCGGTTGAGGGCGGACAACAAACGCCTTCGAGGTCAACTGTCCGCCCTCCAAGAAGAAGTAGCTGCCCTGCGCCGGGAGTTCGCCGAAGGCAGGCGACGCCGCTCGAGGAGCCCCACTCCGCTCAGAGAGCTGGAGCCTGCTCCGGCAGAGATCAGTGCGGCCCAATCCCACGAACGTGGAGTGACTATGGGGGATCTTGAGGGTCTCGTTAGTCGCCTCCAACGCGAGCTAATGGATCACGTGGGGAGCGTAATAAGCGCCCGACTGGATGGGCTTGAGGTAGATGGACGCCTCCTGCCTGCCCAACCTCAGCTCCACCGACCGCCGTTAGCAACGGAAAATAATAAGGGGAAAGGGAAGGGGAAGCGCACCGTGACCCCTGCTGCAACCGCACCCACTACTCTGACTCCTCCGGCAAATATGCCGAAGGAGGCCAGACAAATAAAGATTGTCCGAGCCGCAGAACAGGTCGCCGGACCATCCCATCAGGAGCAGCCAGTGCTCGAAGCAAGCTGGACGACCGTCGTGAAAAAGAAAGGAAAAAAGAAACCGGCGGCCAAGATTCCTGAGAAGAAAACCAGACTCCCGAAGCCGCCTAAGACACTGGCGGTGGTGGTGTCCCTGAAGCCCGAAGCTGTGGCGGAAGGCGCCACATACAGGGACGCCATTGCTAAGGCGAAGGCGTCAGTGAACTTGGGCGAACTCGGCATCGGGCCATCTAAGTTTCGAACCGGCATAACGGGAGCTCGTATCATAGAGCTCCCGAAAGACACCACCGTTGCACAGGCTGACACTTTAGCGGCCAAGATCGGGCAGGTCCTCGGTGACGATGCCAGGGTCACCAGGCCCACCAAATCGGCGCAAATACGCCTATCGGGCCTGGATGACGCCGTAACCCAGGAGGAAATATGTCGGGCCCTGGCGGAGAAGTCAGGTTGTCCTCCCGATCAATTTAAGGTCGGCGGCATTGGACTGGGCTACACGGGCGTAGGCTCAGCAATAGTCTCAGGTCCGGTGGGAGCAGTTGCCGCGCTGGCGAACGCGCATCGGGTGGCCATCGGCTGGAGCGACGCATCCATCCGGATTCTGGAACAGCGTCCAATGCGGTGCCACCGGTGCATGGGTACGGGCCACCCGCAAATATTGTGCCCCTCTAAAAAAGATCGCAGTGGACTGTGCTACCGCTGCGGTCAGGAGGGGCACACGCTTGCCTCCTGTTCGGCCCCACCGCACTGTGCCATTTGTGCCGATCGTGGCCTACCGTCGGCACACCGGATGGCCGGAATCAATTGTAAGCCTCCCCCGGTCAAGGGCCGTCGTCTCCCACTCTCGGGGACCTCCAACATCGCGGCCACTCCGGCCGCCCCTGCAGTCGCGCCTATGGACACTAACAATGTCAGTTAGATCCATAGGTCGTGTACTGCAGGCGAACGTGAACCACTCAGTCAGCGCACAGGACCTCTTGTGTCAGGCGGTGGCTGAGTGGGACATTGACCTAGTGATCGTCGCGGAGCCGAACTTCGTTCCTTCATCCCCACGGTGGGTGAGCTCGCTGGATGGCCTCGCGGCGGTCATGGTGGCCGGAGTGACGCCCCCTCTTACTCTTTTTCAACGAGGGGAGGGATTCGTTGCGGCGCGATGGGGGGGGATTACAGTAGTATCTCTGTACTTCTCCCCTAATCGCAGCCGAGCCGAGTTCGGACGGTTCTTGGCCGTGGTGGAGGGTGTGGTTCGCAGAGCGGCGCCCGGCCCAGTGTTGGTAGCGGGCGATCTGAACGCACATTCCCAATGCTGGGGGGATGGACATACAGACGCCCGAGGTAGGGATCTGGAGTCTTGGGTTCTGTCCCTAGGGCTTCAGATCCTAAATGTTGGAAACACCCCAACTTGCGTGCGGTGGCAGGGCACGTCAAGAGTTGATGTGACCTTTGCCACCGCATCGCTAGCTCCCTGCATACAGGGCTGGCGAGTGATGGAGGACCCGGAGACCCTATCTGACCACAGATATGTCAGATATGAGGTCTCCACTACACCAACGGGGGTCCCTCCTCTTCGCTTCCGGACGTCGACGGGCGTGTCCAGTTTTTCTGGATGGGTCCTGAAGCAGCTCCAGCCAGATGTAGCTGAGGAGGCGGCGATGGTGCGCGCGTGGGCTGAGGTGCCCCAAACTATGTCTGAGGACCCCGATGCCATGGCGGAGTTACTTGCTGACGACATGAAGGTCGTGTGTGACTCCGCCATGCCAAAGCGGCGGGGGGGTCTTCTTAACCGAGGCCAAGTGTACTGGTGGACGCAGGAACTATCTGATCTGCGTGCTGCCAGTACAAGGGCAAGGCGTGCGTACCAGCGCTGCCGAAGGCGGGCCCACAGAGAGCCTGGTGAAGAGGAATTGCTTCACCAGGCATACAAGGACGCTCACAGGACTCTCAGATCCGCCATTTGCAAGGCAAAGGTTGACGCCTGGAACCAGTTCCTGGAGGTTCTTGACCGCGACCCCTGGGGTCGCCCGTACAGGGCAATAAGGCGAAAGCTTTCATCCTCAGCACCATCCACTTCGGACATGGAGCCGTCATTGTTGCGGAGAATCCTTATGACCCTGTTCCCAAACCCCGGAGTTTTCGTGCCCCCCATAATGCCACCCTCCGATTCTGTCTCGGAGGGGTGGGCTGATGGGCCAGCAGTGTCGGATGCAGAGTTTGGTGTCGTGCGGGAGCGGCTCCGCCAGAAGAACAAGGCGCCAGGGCCAGATGGAGTCCCGGCCAAAGTTATGGCTGTCGCTCTGGGCCCCCTGGAGGAGCGTTTCCGGGCGACACTGGACCTCTGCATCACAAAAGCTTATTTCCCCAGGAGATGGAAAATGGGGCGTCTGTGCCTGCTGAAGAAGGAGGGTCGGCCAGCGGATTCGCCGGCGGGTTATCGTCCGGTCGTGTTGCTCGATGAGGCGGGGAAGGCTTTCGAGAAAATCCTTGCCTCCCGCATCATCGGGCACCTCGAAAGTGTGGGGCCGGACTTGGCCGATAGCCAGTACGGCTTTCGAACCGGGCGGTCAACCGCCGACGCGATCAGCTGTCTCAAGAAATGGACGGAGAAAGCAACGACACGTGGGGAGGTGGTGTTGGGTGTGTCGTTGGACATAGCCAACGCATTCAACACCATCCCCCACGAATGCATAGAGGAAGCACTCCGCTTTCACGGTGTGCCTACATATCTGCGTACCTTAATCAGCGGGTACTTAAAGGAAAGATTCGTCCTGTATGAGGATCCTGAGGGCCGAATCCAATCCTGGAGAGTGTCGGCGGGTGTGCCCCAGGGCTCCGTGTTAGGTCCACTACTATGGAACCTGGGGTACAACTGGGTTCTGCGTGGCTCGCTGTTGCCGAGAATGATCGTCGTCTGTTTCGCAGACGACACTCTGGTGGCAGCAGCAGCTAGAGACTGGGAGGATGCAGTCCATCTTGCATCGGTCGGTACCTCTATGGTTGTCCGGCGTATTCGCCTGCTGGGGCTGGAAGTGGCCCTGGACAAATCAAGGGCCATGTATTTTCATACACCACGTCGGAGGATCCCCACAGGGCTTAGGGTTCTCGTCGACGGCACACAAATACAGGTCGAGGCAAATATGAAATACCTCGGCCTAACCCTCGACCCGCGATGGAGCTTCGGCAAGCACTTTGAGCTCCTGGCTCCTAAATTATGCGCCACAGCGCGCTCACTTGGTCGCCTTCTCCCAAATATTGGAGGGCCGGGCTCGGCATGCCGTCGACTGTATCACGGGGTGATGCGGTCGATGGCGATGTACGGGGCCCCAGTGTGGGCAGACTGCTTAACACGCCATACGCGGGCTCTTCTGCGCCAACCTCAAAGGGCGATCGCGACCCGGGCGGTGCGGGCTTACCGGACGGTCAGCCACGGAGCGGCCTGCGTCCTAGCGGGCACTCTCCCGTGGTCGATTGAGGCACCGGTACTGGCGGAAGTGCACCGACTGAGGGTCGATGCCAGAGTGAGGGGTGAGCGACCTGACCTCGAGGAAGTCGAGCAGGTTCGTTCACAGGCGCGGAGGGAGGCGATGCGGCGCTGGGAGGAGGCGCTGACGTCCCCTGATGCTGGCCACCGGACAATCGAGGCGATTCGTCCGGTGCTGGAGGAGTGGGTGAGCCGCCGAGATGGGGAACTCACCTATCGCCTGGTGCAGATATTGACCGGACACGGGTGTTTCGGTCACTACCTGCACCGGGTTGCCCAACGAGAGGAGACGCCCGCGTGTCATCACTGCGGCGCTCCTGACGACACAGCCGAGCACACACTAGTTGTGTGCCCGGCGTGGCGAGACGAGCGCCGGGAATTGAGCGCGGAGCTCAATGGGGCTAACCTCACGCTGCAGGCATTGGTGAGTGGAATGCTCAGCAGCGCGGAGGTTTGGGAGGCAGCTGCCAACTTCGCCGAAACAGTCATTTCGGCGAAGGAGGCTGCGGAGAGGGAGCGGGAAGAGGATGCTCTGGCCGCTCCCATCCGACGCAGGCGTAGGGGTAGAAGAAGGCGAGCGGCTCCGGCCGCGGACCTTCTCTAGCCCGAGGTTGGCCAGCACACAAGAGTGGCACTCTTGTGTGCATTGCACTGGTCACCACGTCTGGGGATTACCTGGCGCACACCGAGGTAATCCTCCACCGGCGCGGCAGCTCAGCAAGGCTGAGTAGCCCAGAGGTGGTTTGGTTGAGTTTACAGGTCCCAAATCACCTCCGTTAGGGCAGTTCGGTGCCAAGGAGTTTTAGTGAGTATTCCCAGTGCCAACAAGATCAGGTGCTGGGCGACCCTCACACTGTCACACGCCTCGCCAGCGTGTTTCGTCTGTAAGCGGATCACTCCTTGTAAAAAAAAAAAAAAAAAAAAAAAAAAAAGGTTAGGTTAGGTTAGGTTAGGTTAGGTTAGGTTAGGTTAGGTTAGGTTAGGTTAGGTTAGGTTAGGTTAGGTTAGGTTAGGTTAGGTTAGGTTAGGTTAGGTTAGGTTAGGTTTTTTTTTTTTTTTTTTTTTTTTTTTTTTTAATTCCCAGCCACCATGGGTAGCTGGGTGTGTACCTATCTACCCCCTGATATCCATTTTTCAGGGACGTTCCTAAGCTATTACAAACATTCCAGTTCTCGCTTTTGAGTGTTCACATTCTTTCCGCATACTGTGATCTTTCTGTCATTCAGCCTTTTAGTCTTTTATCAGGTGGGGCGCCTGCTACTCTCGTGTCTACTTTGCTTTATTTATTTTGTTTCTCATTCTTAACTACGGGTATTAAATAATGATCTCCACCTCCTTTCCTCTTTTTCCTTTTCTCTTACATTTTCTTTCTCTTTATCTTACAATAGTATAACAATGCTTTTTAACTTGCTTAATCTAATACAATATATATTTACTTCTTATTCTACTTTTACATTGATAATATGCTATTTCTATACTCTTATACATCTTATTTTTATCGATTACAGGTATCTTATTACTATGGCTTACATGTTTAGCCTCCGCTGCAGCAGAGTGGGCCGTGGCAATGCCAACTCACCCTATAATTTTAACTTAAGTTTATTTTTATATTCCTTATTTTTATTACAGTTCTTTCCTTTTCTATACGTATTTCCTACTTTATGTGTCTACCAAGGTTATGTTACAGCTAGTGTAATTTTATATTACACTATTGTAGCTACACTTTTAATCATCTTTGTTTCTTTCGTTTACTATTTTGCATATGTTTGTACAATATTTCAGGAAGTTGTTTCTGTGTTTACTGTACATAATCGTTTTCAGGTTGTTTACATTTACTACTATCTCAATTTGTTGCTCGATGTTAAATCTCAGCCTTGAGAACACCGGGCACTCCACCAGCAGGTGAGGGATGGTCTCCTCAACCTGGGGATCGCAGGTACACGATGGGTTCTCCTTGCACTTGAAGCGGGTCAAGTACTCAGAGAACCCACCGTGCCCCGTCAGGACCTGTGTGGTGAATTTGTCTGGTGTGAATTTCCTAACAGTGCTGTACGCGTCCACCGCGTTCGGGAAGAAGAGCCTTGTGATCGAGGCGGTGTCGCCGGACTCGTACCTCCGATTCCATTCGCCAAGCGTACCCGAGCGGATACTTCGCTTGACGAATGAGATCGGACACAGGTCGTAGTCCGGTGCCCGCCTCGACCGCAACGCTGCTTCTTTTGCCAGTTGGTCGGCCCTCTCATTCCCCTCCATCCCCTCGTGTGCCTTGATCCAGTACAAATTCAATAATTTGCCTGCTAGAAAGACTTTTCTAATATTTTTCCGGGCTTCAACAGCGAGGGGGTGGAGGCGATTGGGATTCGCGACCGTCTGGAGTGCCGCGGTTGAGTCACTGTACACCCCGAAAGTTGTCGCTCTGTGCTCGACAATCAACCTCGTAGCCTCGCATATCGCCAGCAGTTCCGCCTGGTAGACAGTGCAAAATGACGGCAGAACAAGCTTGCGGGCAGTTGTCTCGACCCCATCTTTCCATAAGGAAAGTGCGGCCCCGACCCTGCCCTCAATCTTGCTGCCGTCGGTGTAAATTTGGACTTCAGAGTCACTGTTTTGCTCTAGTTGTGTTCTGTTTCCCAGGCTAGTGAACTGCAGGCGCATATGCTCGGCGGGATGAGGACTGTCCGCGATAGAAAGCATCCGCTCGACCTCCCTCCCGGCCATGTCTGGCAGTGGTTCTCCTCTCCTTACTCGGTATAATAGTGCTGCCTCCTTGACCCTAAGGTCAAGGGGGAGTATGCCCGCCAGAACCAATGCCGCGTTGAGGGAGACCGTGCGGTATGCCTTGCATATTTTCTGTGCGAAACTACGCTGGATGAAATTGAGTTTTTTCCGGATGTACAGCTTCTCAACCGCTGGCGCCCAAGCGCTAGCCGCGTACAACACTATTGGCTCCACGGTCGCTGTGTAGATAGTGTGTACTACCTCCGGATGCAGTCCCCAGCTAGTTCTTGCCGCCCTAGTCAGCTGTTTATAGAGGCTGGTGACTCTTTTGCAAACATTTTCGACGTGTGTGTTAAAAGTTAAGTTTTTGTCGATTGTGAGTCCCAAGATTTTCATTTCAGTAGATGTGACAATGTCGACCCCACCCATGACAAGTCGTGGTGTGTCGTACTTCATTTTTCTCGTTACGACCATGGCGTTGGTTTTCTGCGGTGCAAACCTAAGTTTGTTTCTGTCACCCCACGACTTGACATGTGCGAGGGCGGCATTGGCACGCCTCTCTAATTCCTCTCCAGTATCACCATCGAAGACTAGGACGACATCATCCGCAAACGCCTGCGCGTATTCTCCCATCGTCTCAAGGCTTTTGAGTAGTGGGTCGAGGAGCAAATTCCAGAGGATTGGTCCGCCGATAGAGCCCTGGACGCAACCCTTTCTTGTTCTGGTGGTATATTCCTTTCCCGCGTACCTTACATGCACCCATCGGTCTTCTAAATAACTGTTCAGCAGCCTCCTGATCCCTTCTGGGCACTTCTCCTCTACGAGTCGCATTTTAATTGCAGGCCACCAGGCGCTGTCGAAGGCGCCCTCTATATCCAAGGATACTATTATGGTTATTTTCTTTTGATCCAATTTTGTCCGGATGTGCTGGATGAGGGTATAGAGGGCGTCCTCGCAGCTCCTTTGCGACATAAATCCGTATTGGTGGGGGCTGATTCTGGAGTGGAGATGGTGTCGAAGCCTCGACATAAGCATCTTCTCCAGAATCTTCCCCAACACCGGGAGAAGTCCTATTGGCCTGTAAGATTTGGGCTGGGCATAGTTGTCTTTTCCTGGCTTCCTCAGCGCGATGACAGTAGCCTCTTTCCAGGATTTTGGGAAGTGTTGCATTGTAAGGCACTTGTTTGCTAGGCTAAGGAATACCTCGGGTTCTGTGCTGATGGCGTGGCTACAGATGTCTGCTGTGAAGCCATCGGCACCTGGTGCCTTTTTGGGGTTGAATGACCGGACTGCGTTGTCGAGTTCGAATAGGGTGAACGGTGGGTCCTGCAGTTCCCCGCAAGGCCCCCCGGCCACCACCTCCGAGTTTTCCCTCACACGCTTATGCTCTGCCGTGTCATTCTCCTCCAGATCTTCCGGGTAAAATGTTTCGGCTAGTAGCCGAACAGACCCCTCCTCACTTTGAGCCACGCCATTCACCTCCAGGGGTACGTCCTCGGCTCTACCCACGGTTCGTCCAATCACCCTGTAGATGCCCTCCCACATCCCCTCTCTATCCTGCTTGCAGCAGAACTCCTTCCACGATGCCACTTGAGCCTTTTTAATTTCCAGTTCATATCTCTCCTTGCTCTCCAGGTACTCGTTCACGACACTCGCTCTACGGACCGCTGCGGCACACCTGATGCGGCGCCTCTTGGTGGTGACCTCCCTCTTTTGTTGGGCCAGCTCTTCATTCCACCACGGGATGGACAACCTCTGGCATTTGGCCTTTTCGGGGATGGCGCTGCGGCACGCTTCGGAAATGGCTTGGGTGAGTTTTGTAACGACTTCATCGATCTGCGGCTTAGATGTTATGCTATTAATTTTGTCGATGGTTATTTCCTCTCTCGTCTTTGCTGTCTTAAGTTCTTTTCTAAACTCAACCCATCTTGCCTTCCGCGTGTTGTATATCCGCGTTGTTCTGCAGATGTCCATTCCCCTCGACCGTTGTAGTTTGATGCCAAAGGTTATCCCGTTATGGTCCGAGCTGGTCAAGTTCTCCTCTACCTTCCAGTTCACCACCAAGTCAAGCATATTTGCAGTGCAGAAGGTGATATCCACGTGGCTTTTAAACCTTTGCCCGTCTCTGTAGGTGTCGAATGTTGGAGTGTCTCCCGTGTTGAGCACCTGGAGGCCCGTCTCGTCTATCATTTGGAGCATGTCTTTTCCCCGGGAGTCTGTGTGCTCGCTGCTCCACCACCTGTTCCAGGCGTTCCCATCCCCTCCCATAATCATTCTCCCCAACCCAGGATTGGTCGCAATGCTCTTAAGCTTGCTTATGTAGGGACCTATTGGAAGGCTCGGCTCGAGGTAGAAGGAGGCCAGTGTGAGTTCCCATGCTGTTGTTCTTAGGCCCACCACAACGATGTTATTTGTGGTGTACCTTGGATATTGTATTACGTCTACTGTTGGGTCAAAAACGGCTATTGCGGCCTTGACCTTTTCATCACCTGATGGGTTATTTTGATAGATTCTCACACCTGGGTAGCTCCTCATACCTCCAGTCGGGCCAGTGTGAGGTTCCTGGATTAGGGCTGCCGTGATCTTCCTGTTTGCCGCCTCAACCAACAGTTCTTGAGTCGCTGTTATCTTCTTCCTTAGGTTCGCCTGGAACACGTGGTAGACAGAATGGTTAGGTTAGGTTAGGTTAGGTTAGGTTAGGTTAGGTTAGGTTAGGTTAGGTTAGGTTAGGTTAGGTTAGGTTAGGTTAGGTTAGGTTAGGTTAGGTTAGGTTAGGTTAGGTTAGGTTAGGTTAGGTTAGGTTAGGTTAGGTTAGGTTAGGTTAGGTTAGGTTAGGTTAGGTTAGGTTAGGTTAGGTTAGGTTAGGTTAGGTTAGGTTAGGTTAGGTTAGGTTAGGTTAGGTTAGGTTAGGTTAGGTTTTTTTTTTTTGTTGACGCGGGGAATGCTTTTAGGCACCGTCATCCCAGCTACGGGGGTAGCTGGGACGGTGTGTGGGACTCACCGGTCCCGGAAGATGGGACCGTCCTACCCACTAAACCCCGCGGTGTTCCGACTCACCCTATAGCCGGGCCGAGGGATATGAAGATGAAGATTCAACGTCGACCCGGCTAGGGATGCCCCGTAAGGGTGGGGCTCTCCTCGGGGGACCAGATGGTCGGCCCCCCGGAGCTCCCTAAGGAGCTGAAGAAGCAGCAAGCCCGCATCGCACCACTCTCGAGCGCCCCTCTGAAAGCAGAGGGGGTAGAGAGCGGCCGAGCGGGCGGGCACTAAGGCACCTCCGGAACACGGGGAGGTGCCTTCCGCCAAACGATCATCGGTGGGTGAGGTCCCCCGACCACCACCCACCGGGACAACACTAGTCGGGGGCGCGCACGAAAGCTGCCATGCGGCGCCCCCGAACCGGACGGCGAGGCGGGAGCGTTTGACCTGCACGCTCCCGCACCCGCAGCTCCTCTCTCTTTGCCGCCATCACCTCATTGGCAAAAGAGGTGACGGCGGCCCAACACTCCTGGCTACCGACCATGGCTCGCACCACAGCCGGCAGCGACAAGTCAAAACCAATTTGGCCCGTGAGGGCGACTCGCGGCCCGTCCCACGCCGCGCACTCGGCGAGTGTGTGCTCCGCCGAGTCCACGGCGCCACTTGGGCAGTGACGGCACACGGAGTCCGACTCCACACCCACCACCTCCCACAGGTACTTGGCGAAACAGCCATGTCCTGTGAGGAGCTGAGTGAGGTGGTACGTCGGCGCACCGTGCGCCCTCTCTACCCAAGGCCGAAGAACGGGCCGGACAGCCCCCACGAGCCGCGCGCTCGCAGAGGGACACGCCAACCTAATGGCCCACTTCCGGAAGAGATCGTCGCGAGCAGACTGTCTCCAGCGATCGATCTCGTCCGGGAGTGGGCGACCTCCATTATTCCGCACCAGGGCGCTTTCCTCGTAGACACGCTTGAGGACTCCAGCCTCGAGATCCCACGGGGGGCTTCTTCCAATTAGACACGCCGCCTCGTAAGAGACGGTGCAGTACGCTCGCGCCGCCCTCTGCGCAATCACCCGCTGCGGCCTCCGCAGCAGGGGGATGGTTTTGGCGCAGAGAGCGTCCGACCAAATAGGCGCTCCGTAGAGCGCCTTGGAGCGCACTACACCGTCGTAGAGACGGCGACATGCACTTTCCGGCCCCCCTTTATTGGGGAGCAGCCGCGCCAGCCTTCCGGCGTATGACACCAGTTTAGGTGCCAGGCGCCGGAGGTGCTCGACGAAACCCCACCGACTATCGAGGACCAATCCTAGATATTTCATGGTCTCCCCGATAGCGATGGGGGTGCCGCTCACCACAATGGCGGAATCTCGAGGTAGCCCCCGACGAGGCCCGTGGAAAAACACGGCCTCGGACTTATCGAGAGCCACCTGGAGTCCCAGCGCCCTGATGCGGCTGACCACCTGGGCAACGCCCGCGGTGGCCAGAACCTTCGCGTCCCTGAATTCTGGGCCCCGCGCGGTGACGAGGGTGTCGTCGGCGTAGCAGATAACGCCGACCCCCGTAAGAGTTGCACCGCGCAGGACCCAGTCATAGCCGATGTTCCACAGGAGCGGACCCAGAACCGACCCCTGTGGAACACCGCACGACATCTCCTTGCGGACTATTCCCGACCGGGCCGGGTAGATGATGGCCCGGTCCACGAAATAGTCCGCAAGTACGCGCCTGAGGTACCACGGGACGTTGTGGTACCTCAGCGCCTCGGCGATGGTCTGCCAGGGGATGGTGTTGAAGGCGTTCGCGATGTCCAGCGACACCGCCAACAACACCTCCCCCCGACCGACCGCCTCTTGGACGCTGTCCCTGAGTCGGGAGATGGCGTCCAGGGTAGACCGCCCGCGACGGAACCCGTACTGGCCGCCGTCGAGATTGGGCCCCAGGCGAACGTGAACCACTCAGTCAGCGCACAGGACCTCTTGTGTCAGGCGGTGGCTGAGTGGGACATTGACCTAGTGATCGTCGCGGAGCCGAACTTCGTTCCTTCATCCCCACGGTGGGTGAGCTCGCTGGATGGCCTCGCGGCGGTCATGGTGGCCGGAGTGACGCCCCCTCTTACTCTTTTTCAACGAGGGGAGGGATTCGTTGCGGCGCGATGGGGGGGGATTACAGTAGTATCTCTGTACTTCTCCCCTAATCGCAGCCGAGCCGAGTTCGGACGGTTCTTGGCCGTGGTGGAGGGTGTGGTTCGCAGAGCGGCGCCCGGCCCAGTGTTGGTAGCGGGCGATCTGAACGCACATTCCCAATGCTGGGGGGATGGACATACAGACGCCCGAGGTAGGGATCTGGAGTCTTGGGTTCTGTCCCTAGGGCTTCAGATCCTAAATGTTGGAAACACCCCAACTTGCGTGCGGTGGCAGGGCACGTCAAGAGTTGATGTGACCTTTGCCACCGCATCGCTAGCTCCCTGCATACAGGGCTGGCGAGTGATGGAGGACCCGGAGACCCTATCTGACCACAGATATGTCAGATATGAGGTCTCCACTACACCAACGGGGGTCCCTCCTCTTCGCTTCCGGACGTCGACGGGCGTGTCCAGTTTTTCTGGATGGGTCCTGAAGCAGCTCCAGCCAGATGTAGCTGAGGAGGCGGCGATGGTGCGCGCGTGGGCTGAGGTGCCCCAAACTATGTCTGAGGACCCCGATGCCATGGCGGAGTTACTTGCTGACGACATGAAGGTCGTGTGTGACTCCGCCATGCCAAAGCGGCGGGGGGGTCTTCTTAACCGAGGCCAAGTGTACTGGTGGACGCAGGAACTATCTGATCTGCGTGCTGCCAGTACAAGGGCAAGGCGTGCGTACCAGCGCTGCCGAAGGCGGGCCCACAGAGAGCCTGGTGAAGAGGAATTGCTTCACCAGGCATACAAGGACGCTCACAGGACTCTCAGATCCGCCATTTGCAAGGCAAAGGTTGACGCCTGGAACCAGTTCCTGGAGGTTCTTGACCGCGACCCCTGGGGTCGCCCGTACAGGGCAATAAGGCGAAAGCTTTCATCCTCAGCACCATCCACTTCGGACATGGAGCCGTCATTGTTGCGGAGAATCCTTATGACCCTGTTCCCAAACCCCGGAGTTTTCGTGCCCCCCATAATGCCACCCTCCGATTCTGTCTCGGAGGGGTGGGCTGATGGGCCAGCAGTGTCGGATGCAGAGTTTGGTGTCGTGCGGGAGCGGCTCCGCCAGAAGAACAAGGCGCCAGGGCCAGATGGAGTCCCGGCCAAAGTTATGGCTGTCGCTCTGGGCCCCCTGGAGGAGCGTTTCCGGGCGACACTGGACCTCTGCATCACAAAAGCTTATTTCCCCAGGAGATGGAAAATGGGGCGTCTGTGCCTGCTGAAGAAGGAGGGTCGGCCAGCGGATTCGCCGGCGGGTTATCGTCCGGTCGTGTTGCTCGATGAGGCGGGGAAGGCTTTCGAGAAAATCCTTGCCTCCCGCATCATCGGGCACCTCGAAAGTGTGGGGCCGGACTTGGCCGATAGCCAGTACGGCTTTCGAACCGGGCGGTCAACCGCCGACGCGATCAGCTGTCTCAAGAAATGGACGGAGAAAGCAACGACACGTGGGGAGGTGGTGTTGGGTGTGTCGTTGGACATAGCCAACGCATTCAACACCATCCCCCACGAATGCATAGAGGAAGCACTCCGCTTTCACGGTGTGCCTACATATCTGCGTACCTTAATCAGCGGGTACTTAAAGGAAAGATTCGTCCTGTATGAGGATCCTGAGGGCCGAATCCAATCCTGGAGAGTGTCGGCGGGTGTGCCCCAGGGCTCCGTGTTAGGTCCACTACTATGGAACCTGGGGTACAACTGGGTTCTGCGTGGCTCGCTGTTGCCGAGAATGATCGTCGTCTGTTTCGCAGACGACACTCTGGTGGCAGCAGCAGCTAGAGACTGGGAGGATGCAGTCCATCTTGCATCGGTCGGTACCTCTATGGTTGTCCGGCGTATTCGCCTGCTGGGGCTGGAAGTGGCCCTGGACAAATCAAGGGCCATGTATTTTCATACACCACGTCGGAGGATCCCCACAGGGCTTAGGGTTCTCGTCGACGGCACACAAATACAGGTCGAGGCAAATATGAAATACCTCGGCCTAACCCTCGACCCGCGATGGAGCTTCGGCAAGCACTTTGAGCTCCTGGCTCCTAAATTATGCGCCACAGCGCGCTCACTTGGTCGCCTTCTCCCAAATATTGGAGGGCCGGGCTCGGCATGCCGTCGACTGTATCACGGGGTGATGCGGTCGATGGCGATGTACGGGGCCCCAGTGTGGGCAGACTGCTTAACACGCCATACGCGGGCTCTTCTGCGCCAACCTCAAAGGGCGATCGCGACCCGGGCGGTGCGGGCTTACCGGACGGTCAGCCACGGAGCGGCCTGCGTCCTAGCGGGCACTCTCCCGTGGTCGATTGAGGCACCGGTACTGGCGGAAGTGCACCGACTGAGGGTCGATGCCAGAGTGAGGGGTGAGCGACCTGACCTCGAGGAAGTCGAGCAGGTTCGTTCACAGGCGCGGAGGGAGGCGATGCGGCGCTGGGAGGAGGCGCTGACGTCCCCTGATGCTGGCCACCGGACAATCGAGGCGATTCGTCCGGTGCTGGAGGAGTGGGTGAGCCGCCGAGATGGGGAACTCACCTATCGCCTGGTGCAGATATTGACCGGACACGGGTGTTTCGGTCACTACCTGCACCGGGTTGCCCAACGAGAGGAGACGCCCGCGTGTCATCACTGCGGCGCTCCTGACGACACAGCCGAGCACACACTAGTTGTGTGCCCGGCGTGGCGAGACGAGCGCCGGGAATTGAGCGCGGAGCTCAATGGGGCTAACCTCACGCTGCAGGCATTGGTGAGTGGAATGCTCAGCAGCGCGGAGGTTTGGGAGGCAGCTGCCAACTTCGCCGAAACAGTCATTTCGGCGAAGGAGGCTGCGGAGAGGGAGCGGGAAGAGGATGCTCTGGCCGCTCCCATCCGACGCAGGCGTAGGGGTAGAAGAAGGCGAGCGGCTCCGGCCGCGGACCTTCTCTAGCCCGAGGTTGGCCAGCACACAAGAGTGGCACTCTTGTGTGCATTGCACTGGTCACCACGTCTGGGGATTACCTGGCGCACACCGAGGTAATCCTCCACCGGCGCGGCAGCTCAGCAAGGCTGAGTAGCCCAGAGGTGGTTTGGTTGAGTTTACAGGTCCCAAATCACCTCCGTTAGGGCAGTTCGGTGCCAAGGAGTTTTAGTGAGTATTCCCAGTGCCAACAAGATCAGGTGCTGGGCGACCCTCACACTGTCACACGCCTCGCCAGCGTGTTTCGTCTGTAAGCGGATCACTCCTTGTAAAAAAAAAAAAAAAAAAAAAAAAAAAAGGTTAGGTTAGGTTAGGTTAGGTTAGGTTAGGTTAGGTTAGGTTAGGTTAGGTTAGGTTAGGTTAGGTTAGGTTAGGTTAGGTTAGGTTAGGTTAGGTTAGGTTAGGTTAGGTTTTTTTTTTTTTTTTTTTTTTTTTTTTTTTAATTCCCAGCCACCATGGGTAGCTGGGTGTGTACCTATCTACCCCCTGATATCCATTTTTCAGGGACGTTCCTAAGCTATTACAAACATTCCAGTTCTCGCTTTTGAGTGTTCACATTCTTTCCGCATACTGTGATCTTTCTGTCATTCAGCCTTTTAGTCTTTTATCAGGTGGGGCGCCTGCTACTCTCGTGTCTACTTTGCTTTATTTATTTTGTTTCTCATTCTTAACTACGGGTATTAAATAATGATCTCCACCTCCTTTCCTCTTTTTCCTTTTCTCTTACATTTTCTTTCTCTTTATCTTACAATAGTATAACAATGCTTTTTAACTTGCTTAATCTAATACAATATATATTTACTTCTTATTCTACTTTTACATTGATAATATGCTATTTCTATACTCTTATACATCTTATTTTTATCGATTACAGGTATCTTATTACTATGGCTTACATGTTTAGCCTCCGCTGCAGCAGAGTGGGCCGTGGCAATGCCAACTCACCCTATAATTTTAACTTAAGTTTATTTTTATATTCCTTATTTTTATTACAGTTCTTTCCTTTTCTATACGTATTTCCTACTTTATGTGTCTACCAAGGTTATGTTACAGCTAGTGTAATTTTATATTACACTATTGTAGCTACACTTTTAATCATCTTTGTTTCTTTCGTTTACTATTTTGCATATGTTTGTACAATATTTCAGGAAGTTGTTTCTGTGTTTACTGTACATAATCGTTTTCAGGTTGTTTACATTTACTACTATCTCAATTTGTTGCTCGATGTTAAATCTCAGCCTTGAGAACACCGGGCACTCCACCAGCAGGTGAGGGATGGTCTCCTCAACCTGGGGATCGCAGGTACACGATGGGTTCTCCTTGCACTTGAAGCGGGTCAAGTACTCAGAGAACCCACCGTGCCCCGTCAGGACCTGTGTGGTGAATTTGTCTGGTGTGAATTTCCTAACAGTGCTGTACGCGTCCACCGCGTTCGGGAAGAAGAGCCTTGTGATCGAGGCGGTGTCGCCGGACTCGTACCTCCGATTCCATTCGCCAAGCGTACCCGAGCGGATACTTCGCTTGACGAATGAGATCGGACACAGGTCGTAGTCCGGTGCCCGCCTCGACCGCAACGCTGCTTCTTTTGCCAGTTGGTCGGCCCTCTCATTCCCCTCCATCCCCTCGTGTGCCTTGATCCAGTACAAATTCAATAATTTGCCTGCTAGAAAGACTTTTCTAATATTTTTCCGGGCTTCAACAGCGAGGGGGTGGAGGCGATTGGGATTCGCGACCGTCTGGAGTGCCGCGGTTGAGTCACTGTACACCCCGAAAGTTGTCGCTCTGTGCTCGACAATCAACCTCGTAGCCTCGCATATCGCCAGCAGTTCCGCCTGGTAGACAGTGCAAAATGACGGCAGAACAAGCTTGCGGGCAGTTGTCTCGACCCCATCTTTCCATAAGGAAAGTGCGGCCCCGACCCTGCCCTCAATCTTGCTGCCGTCGGTGTAAATTTGGACTTCAGAGTCACTGTTTTGCTCTAGTTGTGTTCTGTTTCCCAGGCTAGTGAACTGCAGGCGCATATGCTCGGCGGGATGAGGACTGTCCGCGATAGAAAGCATCCGCTCGACCTCCCTCCCGGCCATGTCTGGCAGTGGTTCTCCTCTCCTTACTCGGTATAATAGTGCTGCCTCCTTGACCCTAAGGTCAAGGGGGAGTATGCCCGCCAGAACCAATGCCGCGTTGAGGGAGACCGTGCGGTATGCCTTGCATATTTTCTGTGCGAAACTACGCTGGATGAAATTGAGTTTTTTCCGGATGTACAGCTTCTCAACCGCTGGCGCCCAAGCGCTAGCCGCGTACAACACTATTGGCTCCACGGTCGCTGTGTAGATAGTGTGTACTACCTCCGGATGCAGTCCCCAGCTAGTTCTTGCCGCCCTAGTCAGCTGTTTATAGAGGCTGGTGACTCTTTTGCAAACATTTTCGACGTGTGTGTTAAAAGTTAAGTTTTTGTCGATTGTGAGTCCCAAGATTTTCATTTCAGTAGATGTGACAATGTCGACCCCACCCATGACAAGTCGTGGTGTGTCGTACTTCATTTTTCTCGTTACGACCATGGCGTTGGTTTTCTGCGGTGCAAACCTAAGTTTGTTTCTGTCACCCCACGACTTGACATGTGCGAGGGCGGCATTGGCACGCCTCTCTAATTCCTCTCCAGTATCACCATCGAAGACTAGGACGACATCATCCGCAAACGCCTGCGCGTATTCTCCCATCGTCTCAAGGCTTTTGAGTAGTGGGTCGAGGAGCAAATTCCAGAGGATTGGTCCGCCGATAGAGCCCTGGACGCAACCCTTTCTTGTTCTGGTGGTATATTCCTTTCCCGCGTACCTTACATGCACCCATCGGTCTTCTAAATAACTGTTCAGCAGCCTCCTGATCCCTTCTGGGCACTTCTCCTCTACGAGTCGCATTTTAATTGCAGGCCACCAGGCGCTGTCGAAGGCGCCCTCTATATCCAAGGATACTATTATGGTTATTTTCTTTTGATCCAATTTTGTCCGGATGTGCTGGATGAGGGTATAGAGGGCGTCCTCGCAGCTCCTTTGCGACATAAATCCGTATTGGTGGGGGCTGATTCTGGAGTGGAGATGGTGTCGAAGCCTCGACATAAGCATCTTCTCCAGAATCTTCCCCAACACCGGGAGAAGTCCTATTGGCCTGTAAGATTTGGGCTGGGCATAGTTGTCTTTTCCTGGCTTCCTCAGCGCGATGACAGTAGCCTCTTTCCAGGATTTTGGGAAGTGTTGCATTGTAAGGCACTTGTTTGCTAGGCTAAGGAATACCTCGGGTTCTGTGCTGATGGCGTGGCTACAGATGTCTGCTGTGAAGCCATCGGCACCTGGTGCCTTTTTGGGGTTGAATGACCGGACTGCGTTGTCGAGTTCGAATAGGGTGAACGGTGGGTCCTGCAGTTCCCCGCAAGGCCCCCCGGCCACCACCTCCGAGTTTTCCCTCACACGCTTATGCTCTGCCGTGTCATTCTCCTCCAGATCTTCCGGGTAAAATGTTTCGGCTAGTAGCCGAACAGACCCCTCCTCACTTTGAGCCACGCCATTCACCTCCAGGGGTACGTCCTCGGCTCTACCCACGGTTCGTCCAATCACCCTGTAGATGCCCTCCCACATCCCCTCTCTATCCTGCTTGCAGCAGAACTCCTTCCACGATGCCACTTGAGCCTTTTTAATTTCCAGTTCATATCTCTCCTTGCTCTCCAGGTACTCGTTCACGACACTCGCTCTACGGACCGCTGCGGCACACCTGATGCGGCGCCTCTTGGTGGTGACCTCCCTCTTTTGTTGGGCCAGCTCTTCATTCCACCACGGGATGGACAACCTCTGGCATTTGGCCTTTTCGGGGATGGCGCTGCGGCACGCTTCGGAAATGGCTTGGGTGAGTTTTGTAACGACTTCATCGATCTGCGGCTTAGATGTTATGCTATTAATTTTGTCGATGGTTATTTCCTCTCTCGTCTTTGCTGTCTTAAGTTCTTTTCTAAACTCAACCCATCTTGCCTTCCGCGTGTTGTATATCCGCGTTGTTCTGCAGATGTCCATTCCCCTCGACCGTTGTAGTTTGATGCCAAAGGTTATCCCGTTATGGTCCGAGCTGGTCAAGTTCTCCTCTACCTTCCAGTTCACCACCAAGTCAAGCATATTTGCAGTGCAGAAGGTGATATCCACGTGGCTTTTAAACCTTTGCCCGTCTCTGTAGGTGTCGAATGTTGGAGTGTCTCCCGTGTTGAGCACCTGGAGGCCCGTCTCGTCTATCATTTGGAGCATGTCTTTTCCCCGGGAGTCTGTGTGCTCGCTGCTCCACCACCTGTTCCAGGCGTTCCCATCCCCTCCCATAATCATTCTCCCCAACCCAGGATTGGTCGCAATGCTCTTAAGCTTGCTTATGTAGGGACCTATTGGAAGGCTCGGCTCGAGGTAGAAGGAGGCCAGTGTGAGTTCCCATGCTGTTGTTCTTAGGCCCACCACAACGATGTTATTTGTGGTGTACCTTGGATATTGTATTACGTCTACTGTTGGGTCAAAAACGGCTATTGCGGCCTTGACCTTTTCATCACCTGATGGGTTATTTTGATAGATTCTCACACCTGGGTAGCTCCTCATACCTCCAGTCGGGCCAGTGTGAGGTTCCTGGATTAGGGCTGCCGTGATCTTCCTGTTTGCCGCCTCAACCAACAGTTCTTGAGTCGCTGTTATCTTCTTCCTTAGGTTCGCCTGGAACACGTGGTAGACAGAATGGTTAGGTTAGGTTAGGTTAGGTTAGGTTAGGTTAGGTTAGGTTAGGTTAGGTTAGGTTAGGTTAGGTTAGGTTAGGTTAGGTTAGGTTAGGTTAGGTTAGGTTAGGTTAGGTTAGGTTAGGTTAGGTTAGGTTAGGTTAGGTTAGGTTAGGTTAGGTTAGGTTAGGTTAGGTTAGGTTAGGTTAGGTTAGGTTAGGTTAGGTTAGGTTAGGTTAGGTTAGGTTAGGTTAGGTTAGGTTAGGTTAGGTTAGGTTTTTTTTTTTTTTTTTTTTTGTTGACGCGGGGAATGCATTTAGGCACCGTCATCCCAGCTACGGGGGTAGCTGGGACGGTGTGTGGGACTCACCGGTCCCGGAAGAAGGGACCGTCCTACCCACTAAACCCCGCGGTGTTCCGACTCACCCTATAGCCGGGCCGAAGGATATGAAGTTGAAGATTCTACGTCGACCCGGCTAGGGATGCCCCGTAGGGTTGGGGCTCTCCTCGGGGGGCCAGGTGCTCGGCCCCCCGGAGCTCCCTAAGGAGCTGAAGAAAAGCAAGCCCGCATCGCACCGCCCTCGTACGTCCCTCTGGAAGCAGAGGGGGTAGAGAGCGGCCGAGCGGGCGGGCACTAAGGCACCTCCGGAACACGGGGAGGTGCCTTCCGCCAAACGATCACCGGTGGGTGAGGTCCCCCGACCACCACCCACCGGAACAACACTAGTCGGGGGCGCGCACGAAATCTGCCATGCGGCGCCCCCGAACCGGACGACGAGGCGGGAGCGTCTGTCCAGCACGCTCCCGCACACGCAACTCTTCTCTCTTGGCCGCCATCACCTCACAAGCAAACGAGGTGACAGCGGCCCAACACTCCTGGCTGCCGACCATGGCTCGCACCACAGCCGGCAGCGACAGATCGTTACCAACACGGCCCGTGAGGGCGACACGCGGCCCGTCCCACGCCGCGCACTCGGCGAGTGTGTGCTCTGCCGAGTCCACGGCGCCACTTGGGCAGTGACGGCACACGGGGTCCGACTCCACACCCACCACCTCCCACAGGTACTTGGCGAAACAGCCATGTCCTGTGAGGAGCTGAGTGAGGTGGTACGTCGGCGCACCGTGCGCCCTCTCCACCCAAGGCCGAAGAACGGGCCGGACAGCCCCCACGAGCCGCACACTCGCGGAGGGACACTCCAACCTATTGGCCCACTTCCGGAAGAGATCGTCGCGAGCAGATTGTCTCCAGCGATCGATCTCGTCCGGAAGTGGGCGACCTCCATTTATCCGCACCAGGGCGCTTTCGTCGTAAACGCGCTTGAGAACTCCAGCCTCGAGATCCCAAGGGGGGCTCCCGCCAATCAAACACGCCGCCTCGTAAGAGACGGTGCAGTACGCTCGCGCCGCCCTCTGCGCAATCACCCGCTGCGGTCTCCGCAGCAGGGGGATGGTTTTGGCGCAGAGAGCGTCCGACCAAATCGGCGCTCCGTAGAGCGCCTTGGAGCGCACTACACCGTCGTAGAGACGGCGACATGCACTTTCCGGCCCCCCTTTATTGGGGAGCAGCCGCGCCAGCCTTCCGGCGTATGACACCAGTTTGGGTGCCAGGCGCCGGAAGTGCTCGACGAAACCCCATCGACTATCGAGGACCAATCCTAGGTACTTCATGGTCTCCCCGATAGCGATGGGGGTGCCGCTCACCACAATGGCGGAATCCCGAGGTGGCCCCCGACGAGGCCCGTGGAAAAACACGGCCTCGGACTTATCGAGAGCCACCTGGAGTCCCAGCGCCCTGATGCGGCTGACCACCTGGGCAACGCCCGCGGTGGCCAGAACCTTCGCGTCCCTGAATTCTGGGCCCCGCGCGGTGACGAGGGTGTCGTCGGCGTAGCAGATAACGCCGACCCCCGTAAGAGTTGCACCGCGCAGGACCCAGTCATAGCCGATGTTCCACAGGAGCGGACCCAGAACCGACCCCTGTGGAACACCGCACGACATCTCCTTGCGGACTATTCCCGACCGGGCCGGGTAGATAATGGCCCGGTCCACGAAATAGTCCGCAAGGACGCGCCTGAGGTACCACGGGACCTTGTGGTACCTCAGCGCCTCGGCGATGGTCTGCCAGGGGATGGTGTTGAAGGCGTTCGCGATGTCCAGCGACACCGCCAACAACACCTCCCCCCGACCGACCGCCTCTTGGACGCTGTCCCTGAGTCGGGAGATGGCGTCCAGGGTAGACCGCCCGCGACGGAACCCGTACTGGCCGCCGTCAAGGTTGGGCCCCGCCCCCTCAAGGTGCCCGACGAGACGAGCAGCGAGCACCCGCTCGAAAAGCTTGCTCATCTCGCCGAGCAGAACAATAGGGCGGTAGGCCGACGGCGACTCGACGGGGCGCCCGTGCTTCCTGAGCAGCACGAGCTTCCCCGTCTTCCACGTTCGCGGGACTCTACCCGACGCCAAACACTCCGACATCAGGGAGAGCGTCTCTTCTTCGAACGCCGGCATGACCAGGGCGACGACCCGCCCTGGGATGCCGTCCGGACCGGGGGCGCGGTGTCTCATCTTGAGTTTGAGAACCGCCGCCCCCAACTCGGCATCGGACACGGGCGGGATCGCCTCCGTGTCAGCCGGCGTTCCGTCTGGTGCCGCCATACTCGGCGGGACCCACTCTTCCCGCGCAGGGAAGAGGGAGCTGACTACTTCATTGACGAAGGTGGGCTCGAGAGACCTAGTGAGCGGGGGCGCATAAGGCCGGAGTTTATCGCTCACTACCTTATACGGGCGCCCCCACGGATCTCCGTTCAACGTCTCGAGCCACACCTTCCACGACTCGTCTTTGGCGGCCTTGATTGCCGAGCGAAGGGCCGCTCGGGCATCGCGGTATGCGGCGCGCAACTCCTCCATGAGGACAGGGTTTCCATTCCTTCGACCGCGGTAGCGGGTGTACCGACGCTGGGCTGCGTGACTAGCAGCACGCAGCCCCTCCAGATCATCGTTCCACCAGTACACCCGTCGCCGCGGGTGAACTGATCCTGCCCTCCGCATCGCCGCATCGCAGACGCGAGTCAGAGCCTCGGATAATCGCTCCGACCTCGCGTCTACGTCCGGATTACCGCCAAACGCGGCCCATCGCTCAACGATGGCCGCCTCTTCTGCCAGCTCCCGGTTTAGCGATTTTAACCGCCACCGTGGGCCCTCACCGGCCAGGGGACGATCCTGAGCCCTCAGGGCGGGGGAGACGATATCGAACCGGACATACCGGTGGTCCGACATCGTGTCCACCTCCGTTACCACCCTCCACCCACGTACGTGGTTCGCCAGGTCAGAACTGGCGAAGGACAGGTCCACGATAGACGTGTTCCCGTTCTCCCCCACGTACGTGGGGACCGTCCCCTGATTTAGCAGCACCAAACCCATGGACACCGCCCAATCCTCCAATAACTCACCCCGCAAGTCCGTCGTCGGAGATCCCCACGCCGTAGAGTGGGCGTTAAAGTCTCCGACGACGACGAGCGGGGTGGGGTGTGCTTCCGCCACAAGAACCCCGAGCTCAACGAGTAACTGCTCGAATTGAGCACGGGTCTTCCTGGGCGGACAGTACACCCCGATCACTGCAGCGTCTCCCAGCAGCGCGAGGACGCACATTCGTCCTTTTGACACCCTGTCAAAGGCGCCCCGCTGGGAGACGATAGCCACCTCACCGTCGCGGTCGCTGGCCCAATCATCGCGGGCACGAACCGCGTACGGTTCGGCGACTACAGCCACGGTCGTCTGCCACTGCGCTACGGACTGGATCAAAACATCCTGGGCCGCAGCGCAGTGCCTGACGTTGGCCTGCAGGACCGAGAAAGTGGACATTTATGTTTGAGCGGTGTCCATCACCTCCACAGATTGGGTGGGAGCGGGGTCCGCGACCGGCCCGACCCGCCTCCCACCGACACCTCCTCGACGACGACGCGAGCGCGTCCTCGATGCCGCCAGACAGGTTTTGGTGCCCAGGCGGTGCGCAGCGGCCTCTCCCGCCGCAGCACACACGGGGCAATTTGGCTCCGCACTGCAGCCGGCCGCTTTGTGACCTGGCTGCCCACACCTGAAGCACAGGGCGCTGCGATCACTTTCCGCAGCGCACCTGGCCCCCACATGCCCCACGTCTAGGCAGCGGAAGCACCGCTGCGGCCTGGGATCCAAAAGGACCGCACGGACGCGGGTCCAACCAACAACGAGAGCGCGGCCATCTGTTACTAGTTTGGCAGCCGCGACGGGGCACTTCACCCACGCCGTGCCCTCTCTGCCTGTCTGACGGACGATAGCTCCGACAACGACGCTGGTGATGGCGCAATCTCCAACGTCCGCCACCACCTGCGCCACACCTTCCTTAGTTGCTGAATCGCCCAGACCGGAGATGCGCAGCTCCGCGCACTTCTCCGGCCTGGCGACACGAACGTCGTCGCCGAGGGATGCCCTGAGTCTTGACGCCAAGGCGTCCGCTTTCGCGCCTCTATCCGCACCCGCCACCTCAAGTATGCGACCCCCGGTGGCCGCAGTGCGGAAGCGCAGGCCGTCAATACCGAGGCTTTTGAGGTCGATCGACCTCTCAGCCTCGGCAAGCTTTTCTGCGTAGGTAACGCCCCGACTCTCCGCTTCTCGCTGCAGCGTGATTACCACAGCTGCAGTTCGCGGCGCACGGAGGTTCGGAGCGCTCTTCGTCTTGACGGGCCTCGCGGGCGCCTTAGCGGACGCATTGGCGGGCGTCGATGCAATCTTCCTGGTTTTCTTCGGCCGCTTCACCACATTATTCCACGTCTCAGTTTGGGACTGAGACGTGGGGGCCGGTTGAGACGTAGGGGCCGGTTGAGTAGAAACTGGCTGGCGCTCTCTTCGCGTCGCCTCGGCCTCAAGCGCCGCAGCGCTCCTCCTCTGTTTCTTGTTCTTCTTCTTCCCCTTGGATGGGGCAGAAGAAGAAGAGGCCGGCGGAGCGGCCACGACCGATTCTGTCACCTCCACCGCAGACGTGGAGGGGACGGGAGGCACAGGCGCGGCGGCAGAGGCGCCAGCGGCCTTTCGCTTGGAACGCGTGGGCGCAGGAGCGCCGACAGAAGGGCCCACGGAAGGACCGATAGAAGCGCCGCCGGGTGCTGGAGCAGTGGCCGTGCGGGCGGCGTTGCGCGCGTCCGCCGCAAGGGGAGGACGCAACCGAGGCGCCGGGAGCAGCCGGTCCTCGAAGCCGGCGCGGCGCGCGTCGATGAGGTACAGCACCTCATCGCGCGACAGCCCCGCCGACCGAGCAGGAGCGGCGCTCATCTGGCGCCGCATCTCCTCCATCTCAGCCCGCACAGCCGTGAGCTCTCCCTTAAGACGAAGGACCTCCCCGTTACACGTGAGGGAGGCCATCTCCCTCATGTGCTCCCGTATAGAGCCGGCGGCACTCCGCAGGCCCTGCACGCTTTGGCCCTTCAGGCGGGAGGACTTGAAGGCGATCATCTCGATCGACTTCAACCCCTCCTCGACCGCCATCGACAGCTGGTCGGACCTTAACACCGGTACAGCTGCCGACGTCGACGCCTCCTCCATCGTCGGGGATTTTCGGAGGAAGGAGCGCCGCCCCTCCTCCCGCCTCAGACGCTCCTCCTCCTTGGCCTGAAAAGCGTCACGCGCGAGCTCTTCCTCCGCCTGGAGCTCGAGCTCGCGCTCCTTGGCCGCAATATAAGTGGCCCTGGCTTGGGCCAGGCCAACATACATCCCCGTCGTTGGCGGGCGCCCACGCCCTCTTTTAACGGACTGGCCCCTGATGTTGCTGGGGCCAGTCGACTCCTCACCGTCACTGCCCGACTCCCCAGGGCTCTTACTGTTGCAGCGTTTACGCTGCCACAACCTGGGGGTCGAACAGGGACGGGAGGAAACCGTCTCCATGGACTGACAACTGCTGTCAGAATCAGACAGCTGTGGCCAGTCACATTTTGCGTCTCTACACGCACTGTGCGGGGTCGTGTCGCACCGCGACAGCGACACCCGCAACTCCTTCACGCCTGAGATTGGGGTCTCAGGCCTCGAAACAACCTGTTTCGCACCTTCCTCTTCGTTTTTATTATTATTGTTGTTTTTATTTGTATTCAGTTCCATAATAGATCCCACGAGTAGAGACGAAGGGTTTCACTCCCTGGGTGACGCTCATTCCAGGGAGCGGGCTAAATACTGCAGGGTTCGCCAGGTGCCCGTACAGGTTTTAACGACTTCGCTGTCGGGTGTTAAATACTGTCCTTGTCGCGGGCCGGCCAATTAAGGCAAGCCCTCCGGTCCCTAAGGACACCACGTACCGACTGGAGCCACCAGTCAGATGGTTGCGATGACCTTAGGGGCTACGGAACGCGAGGAGGGTGGCTGGTCCTCCCCAACACCGACGCCTGTGTAGACCCCTGCGCGAGCAGTAGGCCTACGCGTCCACGACTCTCCCCGCTTCTACCAGCCGCAGCCGGGAGCAGACAACAACAAGCTGCGTCGCGACGCTACAACCGGGTCTCGGGAGCTATCGCGACGCCGCAGACCTTGCAGGCCCGCCAAACAACGACCCCCTCGTGCAGTGGGGTCAGCTTCAGTCGAGAAGACGACCGACAATCACCGCGCTTCTACCGGCAAAAAAGCCGGGAGCGGACAACAACAAGCTGCGCCGCGACGCTACAACCGGATCTCCGGGAGACGTCGCGACGCTGCAGGCCTTGAAGACCCGCCAAACCACGACCCCCATGTACAATTGGGTCAGCTTCGGTCTGTGATACGACCGACCAATCGACGATAACAAACGCTTCCACCGTTGTCGGGAGCGGAACGCCACAATCTTGTCACAGCACTAACTCGCGTGACACCGCGGGCCTAGTAGGCCCGCCAGACCACGACCCCCTCGTGCAATGGGGTCGGCTGTCGGGATATTGGTTCATCGACTTACAGGGGCAGCAGATTTTAGCGCTGCGCCTGTTAGCCGACTATCCAGGATGCACCGTCTTAGTCCAGTTGCCACTCCCCCCGGGCATATAGCCCGAAGGGATAGGAAACCGGTCCAAGCACACTAGGAGGTTCCCCGACCTAGCACCCCAGGTTAGGTTAGGTTTTTTTTTTTTTTTTTTTGTTGACGCGGGGAATGCGTTTAGGCACCGTCATCCCAGCTACGGGGGTAGCTGGGACGGTGTGTGGGACTCACCGGTCCCGAAAACTGGGACCGTCCTACCCACTAAACCCCGCGGTGTTCCGACTCACCCTATAGCCGGGCCGAGGGATATGAAGAGCAGATTCTACATCGACCCGGCTAGGGATGCCCCGTAGGGTTGGGGCTCTCCTCGGGGGACCAGATGGTCGGCCCCCGGAGCTCCCTAAGGAGCTGAAGAAAACAAGCCCGCATCGCACCACTCTCGAGCGCCCCTCTGAAAGCAGAGGGGGTAGAGAGCGGCCGAGCGGGCGGGCACTAAGGCACCTCCGGAACACGGGGAGGTGCCTTCCGCCAAACGATCATCGGTGGGTGAGGTCCCCCGACCACCACCCACCGGAACAACACTAGTCGGGAGCGCGCATGAACTGAGCCATGCGACGCCCCCGAACCGGACGGCGAGGCGGGAGCGTTAGACCTGCACGCTCCCGCACTCGCAGCTCCTCTCTCTTTGCCGCCATCACCTCACAAGCAAACGAGGTGACGGCGGCCCAACACTCCTGGCTGCCGACCATGGCTCGCACCACAGCCGGCAGCGACAAATCAACACCAACACGGCCCGTGAGGGCGACACGCGGCCCGTCCCACGCCGCGCACTCGGCAAGCGTGTGCTCTGCCGAGTCCACAGCGCCACTTGGGCATTGACGGCACACGGGGTCCGACTCCATACCCACCACCTCCCACAGGTACTTGGCGAAACAGCCATGTCCTGTGAGGAGCTGAGTGAGGTGGTACGTCGGCGCACCGTGCGCCCTCTCTACCCAAGGCCGAAGAACGGGCCGGACAGCCCCCACGAGCCGCGCGCTCGCGGAGGGACACGCCAACCTAATGGCCCACTTCCGGAAGAGATCGTCGCGAGCAGACTGTCTCCAGCGATCGATCTCGTCCGGGAGTGGGCGACCTCCATTATTCCGCACCAGGGCGCTTACCTCGTAGACACGCTTGAGGACTCCAGCCTCGAGATCCCACGGGGGGCTTCCTCCAATTAGACACGCCGCCTCGTAAGAGACGGTGCAGTACGCTCGCGCCGCCCTCTGCGCAATCACCCGCTGCGGCCTCCGCAGCAGGGGGATGGTTTTGGCGCAGAGAGCGTCCGACCAAATAGGCGCTCCGTAGAGCGCCTTGGAGCGCACTACACCGTCGTAGAGACGGCGACATGCACTTTCCGGCCCCCCTTTATTAGGGAGCAGCCGCGCCAGCCTTCCGGCGTATGACACCAGTTTGGGTGCCAGGCGCCGGAAGTGCTCGACGAAACCCCATCGACTATCGAGGACCAATCCTAGGTACTTCATGGTCTCCCCGATAGCAATGGGGGTGCCGCTCACCACAATGAAGGAATCTCGAGGTGGCCCCCGCCGAGGCCCGTGGAAAAACACGGCCTCGGACTTTTCGAGAGCCACCTGGAGTCCCAGCGCCCTGATGCGGCTGACCACCTGGGCAACGCCCGCGGTGGCCAGAACCTTCGCGTCCCTGAATTCTGGGCCCCGCGCGGTGACGAGGGTGTCGTCGGCGTAGCAGATAACGCCGACCCCCGTAAGAGTTGCACCGCGCAGGACCCAGTCATAGCCGATGTTCCACAGGAGCGGACCAAGCACCGACCCCTGTGGAACACCGCACGACATCTCCCTGCGGACTATTCCCGACCGGGCCGGGTAGATGATGGCCCGGTCCACGAAGTAGTCCGCAAGGACGCGCCTGAGGTACCACGGGACCTTGTGGTACCTCAGCGCCTCGGCGATGGTCTGCCAGGGGATGGTGTTGAAGGCGTTCGCGATGTCCAGCGACACCGCCAACAACACCTCCCCCCGACCGACCGCCTCTTGGACGCTGTCCCTGAGGCGGGAGATGGCGTCCAGGGTAGACCGCCCGCGACGGAACCCGTACTGGCCGCCGTCGAGGTTGGGCCCCGCCCCCTCAAGGTGCCCGACGAGACGAGCAGCGAGCACCCGCTCGAAAAGCTTGCTCATCTCGCCGAGCAGAACAATGGGGCGGTAGGCCGACGGCGACTCGACGGGGCGCCCGTGCTTCTTAAGCAGCACGAGCTTCCCCGTCTTCCACGTTCGCGGGACTCTACCCGACGCCAAACACTCCGACATCAGGGAGAGCGTCTCTTCTTCGAACGCCGGCATGACCAAGGCGACGACCCGCCCTGGGATGCCGTCCGGCCCGGGGGCGCGGTGTCTCATCCTGAGTTTGAGAACAGCCGCCCCCAACTCGGCATCGGACACGGGCGGGATCGCCTCCGTGTCAGCCGGCGTTCCCTCTGGTGCTGCCATATTCGGTGGGACCCACTCTTCCCGCGCAGGGAAGAGGGAGCTGACGACTACATTCACGAAGGTGGGCTCGAGAGACCTGGTAAGCGGGGGCGCATAAGGCCGGAGTTTGTCGCTCACGGCCTTATACGGGCGCCCCCACGGATCTCCATTCAACGTCTCGAGCCACACCTTCCACGACTCATCTTTGGCGGCCTTGATTGCCGAGCGAAGGGCCGCTCGGGCGTCCCGGTATGCGGCGCGCAACTCCTCCATGAGGACAGGGTTTCCGTTCCTTCGACCGCGGTAGCGGGTGTACCGACGCTGGGCTGCGTGACTAGCAGCACGCAGCCCCTCCAGGTCGTCGTTCCACCAGTACACCCGCCGCCGCCAGGTTAGGTTAGGTTAGGTTAGGTTAGGTTAGGTTAGGTTAGGTTAGGTTAGGTTAGGTTAGGTTAGGTTAGGTTAGGTTAGGTTAGGTTTTTTTTTTTTTTTTTTTTTTTTTTTTTTTTTTTTTTTTTTTTTTTTTTTTTTTTTTTTTTTTTTTTTTTTTTTTTTTTAGCTACTTAAGGCAGCTGGGTGTGTGCCTAGCTATCCCCCGATGTTTATAGTTCGGAGACTTTCCTACAATTTGCTTTCCATACAAGTTCTCGCTGTCTCTATGGTCTCAATCTTTCCGCATACTTGTTCTTTCTTTCATTCTATCTCTTTCTTAATCTCAGGTGGGATTGCCTGCTAATCTCTCTTCTACTTATCTTTATTTTTATTTATTTCTTATGTCTAAGGGTAACAGGGTAAATAATTTGCTCTCCACCATTCCTTCTTTTCTTTTCTTACAATTTTACATTTTTCCTTATCAGTATCTTATTCTATTACATTTTTATTTTTGTTTTCTCTATTTTCAATCTCTACAATTTCACAACCTTAATGGTTTACTTTACTGTTATTTCCAGTTTCCTTATTTCTATTTATTCTAATACATTGTTTTATTTTCTCACTTATCTACTATACTTTATACATGTTTCTTTTATTTCTATTTTTGTTACCGGCAGCATAACCATATGTTATGTTGCTGTAATCTCTACTTATTCTACTTTGTTTCTATTATTAACTTTCTTACAAATTTCTGTACAGTAATTTAAAAACTTGTCTCTATTTTTACTTTTCATGATATTTCTGAAATTTTCTACTACTACACTCATTCCTATTTCCTGTTCCAGGTCATATCGCAGCCTAGAGTACACCGGGCATTCCGCCAGTAGGTGAGGGATGGTCTCCTCTGTTTCGGAATCACAGGCGCATGATGGGTCATCCTTGCACTTGAAGCGAGTCAAGTACTCGGAGAACCCACCATGCCCCGTCAGAACCTGCGTGGTGTGTTTCGTTGGAGTGAACTTCCTAACTGTGCTGTACGCGTCCACCGCGTTGGGGAAGAAGAGCTTTGTGATCGAGGCGGTTTCACCCGACTCGTATCTCCGGTTCCATTCGGCAAGCGTGTCCATGCGGATCTGACGCTTGGCGAATGAGACCGGACACAGGTCATAGTCTGGCGCTCGCCTCGATCCCAAAGCTGCCTCTTTGGCCAGTTGGTCGGCCCTCTCATTCCCCTCCATCCCCACGTGTGCCCTTATCCAGTACAAATCGACTGATTTGCCTGCTAGAAGACAATTTCTAAGGTTTTTACGGGCTTCAACAGCGAGAGGATGGAGGCAATTGGGATTTCCGACCGTCTGAAGCGCCGCGGTTGAATCGCTGAGCACCCCAAAGCTTTTCGCATTGTATTTCGTGATCACCCTCGTTGCCTCACATATGGCCAGGAGTTCCGCCTGGTATACAGTGCAGTATGACGGCAGTCCAAGCTTGCGGGCCTTTGTTTCGGTTCCGTCTTTCCACAAGGAAAGCGCGGCACCGACCCTGCCCGCAATCTTGCTGCCGTCGGTGTATATTTTAATTTCACAACTGATTTGTGCAACTTGGTCTTCATTTTCGACGCTAATGAACTCCAGGCTCATATGTTCGGCAGGATGAGGGTTCTCTACGTAAGGTGCCACTCGCTCGATCTCCCTCCCGACTAGGTCTGGTAATTCCGCCCCTTTCTTCAGCCTATGCATTAATGCCGCTTCCTTAACCCGAAGGTCAAGGGGAAGTATCCCGGCCAAGACCAGAGCCGAGTCGTGGGAGACCGTGCGATAAGCCCTGCAAATTTTTTGCGCGAAACTACGCTGTATGAACTTTAAGCGCTTTTTGATGCCCAGCTTTCCAACCGCCGGCTCCCAGGCGGCAGCCGCGTACAGGACAATAGGTTCCACGGTTGCTGTGTAGATTGTGTGTGTAATTTCTGGGTGCAGACCCCAACTTGCCTTCGCCGCCCTGGTCAGTTGCTTATGGAGGCTGGTAACCCTCCTACATACGCTCTCGACATGCGCATTAAATGTGAGTTTTTTGTCGATGATTAGGCCGAGCAGCTTGATTTCGTCAGACACGCCAATGCTGACCCCGCCCATGCTAAGCCGTGGTGTGTCGTATACCAGTTTTCTGGTCACTACCATGGCGTTGGTCTTATGTGGCGCAAACTTCAATTTATTCTTGTCACCCCACGACTTAACATGTTCGAGCGCAGCATTGGCGCGCCCCTCAATCTCCCCCCCGGTGTCCCCGCAAAAGACCAGGACGACGTCGTCCGCAAAGGCCTGAACATACTCCCCCCGGCTCTCCAGACTGCGCAACAGCGGATCTAGGAGGAGATTCCAGAGTATCGGTCCGCCGATAGAGCCCTGGACGCACCCCTTTCTCGTTCTAGTGGTGTGCTCCCTGCCTGCATATCGCACGTGCACTCTGCGGTCGCTCATATAACTATTCAACACCCTTCTCAGCCCCTCTGGGCACTCCTCCTCCACTAGCCTCATTTTGATGGCCGGCCACCATGCGCTGTCGAAGGCGCCCTCTATATCCAAGGACACTAGCGTCAGAATTTTCTTCTGGTCCAATTTTGACCTGATGAACTGGATCAGGGTATAGAGGGCGTCTTCGCAGCTCCTCTGCGGCATGAATCCATATTGGTGGGGGCTGATCCTCGAATGAAGATGGTGTCGAAGCCTCGACATGACCATCTTCTCGAGGATCTTCCCCAACACCGGGAGTAGGCCAATTGGCCGGTACGATTTAGGGTGTGAATAGTTATCCTTCCCTGGTTTTCGCAGTGCCACTACTGTTGCCTCTTTCCAGGCCCTTGGGAAGTATTGTAGTGCGAGACATTTGTTTGCAAGGCAGAGGAACACTTCAGGTTGGTTTCTGATGGCGTGGCCACAAATATCCGCCGTGAAGCCATCGGCACCTGGTGCTTTCTTGGGATTGAAAGACCGGACAGCTGTCTCGAGCTCGAAAGGGGTGAACGGTGGATCGCGCAGTTCCCCGCACGGTCCCCCGGCCACCACCTCCGAGCTCTCTCTTATGCTTCTCTGTTCGTCCGTGTCTTCCGTCTCCAGATCTTCGGGATAAAAAGTTTTTGCTAACAATTTAGCAGATCCCTCCTCGTCTAGGGCCACGCCATTCACCTCCAGGAGTACGTCCTCAGCTCTACCCGCGGTTCGTCCGATCACCCTGTAAATCCCCTCCCACATCCCCTCCCGGTCCTGCTTGCAGCAGAACTCCTTCCAGGACTTGATCTGGGATTTCCTGGCTTCAGCTTCATATCTTTCCTTGCACTCCAGGTACTCACTCACGACACCTGCTCTGCGCACTGGTGCGGCGCATCTAATGCGACGCCTCTTGGTGGTGACCTCCTTCTTCATTTTTGCTAGTTCGTCGGACCACCATGGAATAGACAACCTTTGACACTTAGCCTTTTCAGGTATTGCACTGGTGCATGCTTCGGTAATTAATTGGCTGAGCTCCTCAACTACTTCGTCAATTTGTGCCTTAGTTTGTATTGCATTTACCCTTTCGTGTGTTAATTCTTTACCTGCTCTGAGCTCAGTCAATTCTTCCCCAAATTTGGTCCAATTCGCCTTCTTGGTGTTGTATTTCCGAGTCGTTCTTACAACATCCGTGCCCCTCGACTTTTTCAATTTTATGTCAAAGGTTATCCCATTGTGGTCCGAGCTCGTGAGGTTTACCTCGACCTTCCAATTCACCACCAAGTTTAGTGCGCTTGCAGTACACAAGGTAAGGTCGACATGACTCCTATACCTTGTCGTTCCTCTGATGGTATCGAACGTTGGTGTGTTCCCCGTGTTGAGTACCTGGAGGCCCATCTGATCAATCATTTCCAACATGTCCTTGCCTCTTCGGTCCACCTTCTCGCTTCCCCACCACGTATTCCAGGCATTCCCGTCGCCCCCCATGATGAGCTTACCTAATCCAGGTTTGGCCGCTATCTTTTTTAGCCTCAGCAGATATGGAGCAATTGGTTTGTCAGGCTCGAGGTAAAAGGAGGCCAGTGTGATCTTCCATGCGACGGTTTTGAGGCTCACCACTACGATGTTATTCGTGGTGAGCTCGGGGTATTGGACCACGTCCACGTGTGGGTCAAAGACAGCTATCGCTGCTTTGACCTTGTCCTCCCCAGTCGCGGTATTTTGGAAGATCCTTACACCTGGGTAACTCCTCATACCTCGAGTCTCACTGTCCACATGAGGCTCCTGGATTAATGCTGCCATAATTCTGCGGTTCGCAGCTTCTGTTAGCAATTCTTGCTGCGCTAACTTCTTCTTCATCAAGTTTGCCTGGAACACGTGGTAGGTGGAGTTTACTGCCTGGCTGCCCTTAGCAGTAGGCTACTGCGGATCTTGCTAGGGACTCCCAGCGCCTTCGGACGGGACACTCTTCGCTGAAAGCGTTATGTTCCGTGCGACTGAACTTGGCTCTCTTGCAGTTTTTGCAGGATGGTGTTGCATTAACTGCCCAGCTGTCACACTGCGCTTTCACATGTGGTCCCCCACAGTGACTGCACGTCTCTTCTCTTTCGGTACAGAACCTCTTCACGTGGCCATACGCCAGGCACTGTGAGCACTGTACCAGTGGTGAGTGGTCTGTCACCCTCACCCGCTGCATGTCCACGTGAAGTGTACCGATCGCAGTCATTCTCTTCCATATCTTGGGGGCTACTGTTAGGACCACGTGGTTTGAGTGGGGGTTCCTCGCCCTTTTCCTAAATCTAACTGACATACGCTCGTCCTCCTTGTCGAGACCGTCAAAAACCTCCCGGTTCTGTCTTTTAAGAGCCCGGAGCACATCCTCATCTGAGTTTATGCTCAGGACGTCTTTCAAGACCACCATTGGGTCCTTGTTTCTGACGTTCTCGACAAGGAGTCTCTCTTTCTCCAGGCGTTGTCTTGCGCTGTCCCTGTCGGCAACTGTTGGACATCCCAGAATGATCTTACGATCCTTGGCCTTCCTAACCCTCTCCACCTTGATCCAACCCTCTTTTGCGTCCACCGCCTTCCTTACCCTCTCCAGAACTTCGTCCCCAGTTTCCTCCTCCTTGTCCGATGAGATGACAATGGAGTGCAGCGTCGGTCTAATTTGCTGCAATGTGGGGGGAGGGGTGGTTACGCTGGCGTATGATGGTCTCGCCGCTTGCACTTCTGAGTTGGAGTCCAGTGCAATTTTGAGCTCTCTCATCTGCTCAGCATTTTTGGTGAGCAGCTCTGTGTGCTCATTTAACTTTTGCGTGAGCTTTTCGATTTCCGATTTTTGGTTGGCAGGGTTTACGGAGGCCTCTATCTTTTCCACTTCGTTTTGCTTCCCATCCATTCCTGTCTCTATGCGTTTAACGAGGTCCACCATCTTGTCGATCCAATGTGTTACGTCTAACTTTATTTCAGATTTTAAGTTTTTCGCCAGTCCCAGTGAATACTTTGCCTTCTTGGCAAAGTCTTTGGCTTCTGATAGACCGTCTGAGTATGTTTTGTCTGTGGCTGGGCTGTGTACAATTGGCTGCGATGGTTTTGCCTTCTTTTTTGTCTCCGCCTCTGTTGTTATTTCCGAGGGTTTTATGTACCTAGGTGGACTGTACTCCAGCCGTCTCGATGGTCTTATGGAGTTAGATTCTTTTTCGGAGTTTGTCGAGCTAGATGTTCCGGCTTTGCTCTCGAATGTTTCCAAACTCCTCCGGACGATCGACTTTTTTGTCACCGTCTTTGACGGTGACGTGCTGATGGTGTCCTCCTTTGCGCTCTTCGCTGGTGTCCTCTGTGACACGAACATTTTCGGGGGATGTTCAGTTGTCGGATTGTGAGTATTAATGTTGCTTATGGGGTGTGTATAGGGTACCCCAGTCCGCGTGTGCGGTGTTTAGTGGTTTTTCTGCTGGGTATGTAAAGGGTACCCAGTCAGATTGTGTAATGTGGTGTGTAACGTATGTCGTGTGGGTGTTGTGATGTGTGTCCTGCTTGTCCACGTATGTTAGTGTGTGTAGTGGATGCTTTATGTACTGTATGTGTGTGTGCTGCCTTGAAAGTGTTGTGAGTGCACAGGTTCTGTCCCTACTTTCGGTAATACCCGGTGTCCGACGTAAACTTTTAGAGGTAATTACTACCTCGCAGTCGCTAGCACAAAATAAATGGGGTCCAAAAATATAGAAGTCCAAAAATATAAAAATAAAAAGTCCAAATACAGAATGAAAATAATAAAACAGGGTAAAAACAATAAAACAGTATAATAAATTAATTAAAAGTGTAAAAATAGAGACACAGTCACAATAATTTTGCTCTACCTAGAGCGGTCCTGCTATTTAGGGTGTAGGATAATCTACCCCCTTCTCTGCTGTAGTCCAGCTACGTCTAGGTAGTCCTTTTTTGGCCAAAAAGCCTTGTCTTACTACCAAAAAAAACTTAATCTAACTTATTAACTATGAAAATTTGGACAATAGTCCAAATTTGTCTTACCTATTACTAACTCTACAGTCGCTCTACCTGCCTCGGAGTCCCCCCAGCCTAAAAGTTTGCTGAAAACCCCCCAAATTTGCCGAAAAATGAATTTTTTATAACCCAAAACTCTACTCGCTCTATATAGAGTCGAGTAGGTAGGCCCAGCTGGTAGCCCTCGTCGAGCCCACTCCAACAACCCCAAACACGGCTATCCTAGCCCAAGGGGTTCCGGAGCTACGGGGTTTGTAAATTTCCAAAAAAATTTTTACAAAATTTTACAATTTTGTAAAAACCTCGTATCTCCGGAACCACTGGTCCGATTCTGCTCGTGTTTGGGTCTATCTTTATGTGCGCGACGAGATCTACCCCCTGGTGACCTTTTTTGCGCCTAAAAATTTTTTGACCCCTATCCCCCCCAGACCCCCCCAGTCGGGTGAAGTAGTGGCTGCTGAGCCCCCCAAAGAAACCCAGACCCCTCTACGACGCCCCGTTCCAATCTTACAGACGATCAAAGTTTTCCAAAATGGCGGCCGAGCTGTCAAACTCGAACTTTGATCGCCTGTAACTCCGGTTCCAGACGTCGCAGAGCAGCCAAGATTGGGTTCTCCTTGGTCAGCTCAACCCCCTCTACCGCCCTATTTGGTTTTCAGCACCCCTGAAATTTTGATACTCCGATCGTCCTGAATTTCAGGAGACAGGTAGATGCCGACCCCCTAAGGCTGCAACCAAAATCTTGACTTCCCAGGGCCACGGGTTCAGGAGTTATGGACTTTTAACCAAAAACAAGATGGCCGCCGAGCTGTCAAACCCAAACTTTGAACAGCTGTAACTCGGCAACCACTTGACCTACGGATGTCAGACTTTCTTCTGTGGCCTTGGCGCCTCCTCGGGTACCTCCTTGGAGGGGTTTGAAGCGAAACAAAAAATTTCGCTCCAATCGCCCCCAAACCTATGTGAGGTGAAAGCCTATCACCCGAGCTGTCCAAACCTGAAAGTCCCGTGACTCTAGGCCTAACCGTTTAGGAGCTATCGTTATTGTAAAAAATTGTAAAGTTTTACAAAATTTTGTAAATTTGGTCAAAAAGTTCCAAATTTTTGTTTTAAGAGCTAGAGAGACCTGGTTTTGGGTTCCAGGTACTATTTTAGGGTGTCTAAAGCCAACCCCACCCTCAATTTCAATTTTTTATGGTTATTTTTGAATAATTAAGCAAAAAACAGTAAAAATCGATAGCTCCCGACCTATAATACATAAAAATAAATAAAAAATGTCAAAATTTGGCTAAAATGCAGCTCTACAATATAAAATTATAATATTTTTATTTTCCAAATAAAAAGTCTAAAAATTTTTACAAAATACAAAAAAGTTGGTTTTTCAATTACAGCTCCGTGAAAAAATTTTCAAAAATGCTGAAACTTTGCACTCCTGTTGTCTGAAGAAGCGCGCAACAGGTAGCAGTTGCGCTTTTTGTAAATTCCTCCTGGTCTTGGTGTTATTTAAGTGCAAAGTTCGCAACTTTAATATTAAAATAATTAGAAACTAATCGTCCAAAAAATCGGTTTTTTGCTGCAAAAGGTTAAGTTTGGTACCTTCTTCACTCCTGCAAAGGATGGTGCTGCTGGTGCGACGGGATCCGAAAACACGTGTTGAAAAAAGCACGTGGCGAAAATCTTCTTTGCGTTTTCCCGGAAAAACCGCTGGTTTTCCGGGAAAGCTGCCGCCGCTGGCCGGTGCGGGCCGCTG
>OW121776.1:0-2500 GCA_933228765.1 Miltochrista miniata
CCTAACCTAACCTAACCTAACCTAACCTAACCTAACCTAACCTAACCTAACCTAACCTAACCTAACCTAACCTAACCTAACCTAACCTAACCTAACCTAACCTAACCTAACCTAACCTAACCTAACCTAACCTAACCTAACCTAACCTAACCTAACCTAACCTAACCTAACCTAACCTAACCGAACCTAACCTAACCTAACCTAACCTAACCTAACCTAACCTAACCTAACCTAACCTAACCTAACCTAACCTAACCTAACCTAACCTAACCTAACCTAACCTAACCTAACCTAACCTAACCTAACCTAACCTAACCTAACCTAACCTAACCTAACCTAACCTAACCTAACCTAACCTAACCTAACCTAACCTAACCTAACCTAACCTAACCTAACCTAACCTAACCTAACCTAACCTAACCTAACCTAACCTAACCTAACCTAACCTAACCTAACCTAACCTAACCTAACCTAACCTAACCTAACCTAACCTAACCTAACCTAACCTAACCTAACCTAACCTAACCTAACCTAACCTAACCTAACCTAACCTAACCTAACCTAACCTAACCTAACCTAACCTAACCTAACCTAACCTAACCTAACCTAACCTAACCTAACCTAACCTAACCTAACCTAACCTAACCTAACCTAACCTAACCTAACCTAACCTAACCTAACCTAACCTAACCTAACCTAACCTAACCTAACCTAACCTAACCTAACCTAACCTAACCTAACCTAACCTAACCTAACCTAACCTAACCTAACCTAACCTAACCTAACCTAACCTAACCTAACCTAACCTAACCTAACCTAACCTAACCTAACCTAACCTAACCTAACCTAACCTAACCTAACCTAACCTAACCTAACCTAACCTAACCTAACCTAACCTAACCTAACCTAACCTAACCTAACCTAACCTAACCTAACCTAACCTAACCTAACCTAACCTAACCTAACCTAACCTAACCTAACCTAACCTAACCTAACCTAACCTAACCTAACCTAACCTAACCTAACCTAACCTAACCTAACCTAACCTAACCTAACCTAACCTAACCTAACCTAACCTAACCTAACCTAACCTAACCTAACCTAACCTAACCTAACCTAACCTAACCTAACCTAACCTAACCTAACCTAACCTAACCTAACCTAACCTAACCTAACCTAACCTAACCTAACCTAACCTAACCTAACCTAACCTAACCTAACCTAACCTAACCTAACCTAACCTAACCTAACCTAACCTAACCTAACCTAACCTAACCTAACCTAACCTAACCTAACCTAACCTAACCTAACCTAACCTAACCTAACCTAACCTAACCTAACCTAACCTAACCTAACCTAACCTAACCTAACCTAACCTAACCTAACCTAACCTAACCTAACCTAACCTAACCTAACCTAACCTAACCTAACCTAACCTAACCTAACCTAACCTAACCTAACCTAACCTAACCTAACCTAACCTAACCTAACCTAACCTAACCTAACCTAACCTAACCTAACCTAACCTAACCTAACCTAACCTAACCTAACCTAACCTAACCTAACCTAACCTAACCTAACCTAACCTAACCTAACCTAACCTAACCTAACCTAACCTAACCTAACCTAACCTAACCTAACCTAACCTAACCTAACCTAACCTAACCTAACCTAACCTAACCTAACCTAACCTAACCTAACCTAACCTAACCTAACCTAACCTAACCTAACCTAACCTAACCTAACCTAACCTAACCTAACCTAACCTAACCTAACCTAACCTAACCTAACCTAACCTAACCTAACCTAACCTAACCTAACCTAACCTAACCTAACCTAACCTAACCTAACCTAACCTAACCTAACCTAACCTAACCTAACCTAACCTAACCTAACCTAACCTAACCTAACCTAACCTAACCTAACCTAACCTAACCTAACCTAACCTAACCTAACCTAACCTAACCTAACCTAACCTAACCTAACCTAACCTAACCTAACCTAACCTAACCTAACCTAACCTAACCTAACCTAACCTAACCTAACCTAACCTAACCTAACCTAACCTAACCTAACCTAACCTAACCTAACCTAACCTAACCTAACCTAACCTAACCTAACCTAACCTAACCTAACCTAACCTAACCTAACCTAACCTAACCTAACCTAACCTAACCTAACCTAACCTAACCTAACCTAACCTAACCTAACCTAACCTAACCTAACCTAACCTAACCTAACCTAACCTAACCTAACCTAACCTAACCTAACCTAACCTAACCTAACCTAACCTAACCTAACCTAACCTAACCTAACCTAACCTAACCTAACCTAACCTAACCTAACCTAACCTAACCTAACCTAACCTAACCTAACCTAACCTAACCTAACCTAACCTAACCTAACCTAACCTAACCTAACCTAACCTAACCTAACCTAACCTAACCTAACCTAACCTAACCTAACCTAACCTAACCTAACCTAACCTAACCTAACCTAA
>OW121776.1:12500-17500 GCA_933228765.1 Miltochrista miniata
TCTCTGGATACAACTAGAGAGACACGGGCGACGCGCCGGAGAGTCCCAGAGGGTCTCTGGATACAACTAGAGAGACACGGGCGACGCGCCGGAGAGTCCCAGAGGGTCTCTGGATACAACTAGAGAGACACGGGCGACGCGCCGGAGAGTCCCAGAGGTACGAAATTGCTTCCCGTCCCGGAATTTGTTATTTTCGTGGCCGGTGGGTGCCTGCTTGCACACACATACCCACTACAGCTTTGCGCTGTAAAGTACCTACCAACCATCACATCAACTCTACCATAGAGTTTGAAGTTTTTTGACTTTTTTGACTCTTTTTAACTTCTTAAAGATCTTTTTACTCCTTATTCTTTTATTATTTTAATTTATTGAGACGGAGCCTATTGGCTCAACGATTTATAGTGTGCCTGACCTTGAAAACATCAGCTGCTGCCTGTGGTAAGACAGGACCTGTGCACACACAACACAAAACAGATACATACACAACACACCACGCCCATAACACACACAAGGATCAGACTTGGACAACATATACACAACAACACCGCACGATACAAACACACACTACACACCACAGTCACACATCTGAAGGGTACCCTTTACATACCCTTCAGTAAACTACACGGCACAAAGTACACGCGGACTGGGGTACCTTTACATACCCCATAAGCATACAAGAGTTGGTCGACCGGACAACCCCCGACAATATGTTCATCTCGCAACGTACTCCTGTAAAAAGCGCAGAGGAGGACAGCGCTCGCACGTCACCGTCTAAGACGGTGACCAAAAAATCGATCGTGCGAAAAAGCCTAGAGGCTTTTGAGACCAAGGCGGGTACTTCGAAACCCACACAGACCAAGCAAGCCACGACGGACGTCAATCCGCTGCGACCAACAAAGCGACTCGAATATAGCCCACCGAAGAGGAGCAAGGCTACTATGGACGCTGCTCAAGATCCAGAGGTACCAAAGAAGACCAAGGTTACCCAGCCCATAGAACATAGCCCAGTCGCTGGGAAGTCTTACCCCGATAGGACTGCCGAAGCGAGAGACGCCGCCAGGAAGGCAAAATACTCGCTCGGCCTTGCGAAAAACTTAAAGTCCGAGATCAAAACGGATGTCCTGCGGTGGATTGACTGCTTAGTGGAAATAGTGAGAGATGTGGAGACAGGGGGGAAAGGAGAGAAAACAGCACAGATTCACCCACCCACTCAAAGGACGGAAATGGACACTCTCGCGGAGAAGATCCAAAAACACTCCGACTTACTGGCGAGCAATGCGAAGCAGATGGAAGAACTTAAATCTGCTCTACAGGCAAACACCGAGGCCCAGGCAAAGACATCATATGCCGGCATTGTCGCCACTTCGCCCCGAGTGCAGCAAACAAGACCAACGCTGCACTCCATAGTGGTCTCCTCGAACAAAGAGGAAGAGACGGGGGACGAAGTTCTCGAGAGAATTAGGAAGGCGGTAGACGCCAAAGAGGGGTGGGTGAAAGTGGAGCGGGTTAGGAAGGGTAAGGATAGGAAGGTGATCCTTGGGTGTCCGACGGCCGCGGACAGGGATTGTGCTCGGGCTCGATTAGAGAGGGATAGCCTGCTTGTCGAGGACGTGAAAAATAAGGACCCAATGCTTGCCTTGAGGGATGTTCTGAGCATTAACTCAGACGAGGAGGTGCTCAGAGCCCTCAAGAAGCAGAACCAGGAGGTGTTTGACGGCCTCGACAAGGAGGACGATAGACTCGCGGTCAAGTTCCGAAGGAGAACTAGAAACCCTCACACATGTCACATAGTGCTAACAGTGTCGCCGAAGTTATGGGGAAGGATGACAACATTGGGAGCCCTCCGAGTGGACCTGCAGCGGGTTAGGGTGGTGGACCAGTCGCCACTGGTTCAGTGCTCTCGCTGCCTAGGCTATGGCCACATGCGAAGATTCTGCACGGAGAAGGAGGATGTGTGCAGCCATTGCGGAGGTCCACATTTGAAGACGCACTGTGACGTGTGGGCAGTAAACGCCGCCCCTTCATGCAGGAACTGTATGAAGGCAAGGATGGACCGCACCGAGCACAATGCATTTAGCCAAGAATGCCCTGTCCGTAGGCGGTGGGAGTCCCTGGCCAGGTCGACCATAGCCTATTGCTAAGGGCGGCATGGCGGGGGACTCTGTCTACCATTTGTTCCAAGCGAACCTGAGAAAAAAGATAGCATCAACGCAGGAACTGCTGGTTGAAGCAGAAAAACACAAAATAACTGCAGCCCTTATCCAGGAACCTCTCACTGGCCCGACTGGAGGTATGAGGAGTTACCCAGGAGTGAGACTCTTCCAGAACTGCCCATCTGGCGAGGAAAGGGTCAAGGCGGCAATAGCCGTCTTTGACCCTAACATCGACGTCATACAATACCCGACCTACACCACTAACAACATCGTTGTGGTGGGTCTGAGAACTAATGCCTGGGAGCTCACACTGGTCTCCTTTTACCTCGAGCCGGACCAACCAATAGGTCCACATCTTAGCAAACTAAAACGTATTGCGGCTAATCCTGGATTCGGGAAGTTGATTATGGGAGGGGACGGGAACGCTTGGAACAAGTGGTGGGCCAGCGAGCGTACGGACAGACGAGGGAAGGACGTGCTGCAAATGATTGATGAGATGGGCCTCCAGGTGCTCAACACGGGAAACACTCCGACTTTTGACACCTATAGGGGCGGGCAAAGGTTCAAGAGTCACGTCGACATAACCTTTTGCACGGCGAACATGCTAGACTTGGTGGTGAACTGGAGGGTAATAGAAAATTTGACCAGCTCTGATCACAATGGGATAGCCTTTGGCATTAAACTCCAACGGTCGAGGGGAATGGACATCTATAGAACAACGCGGAAGTACAACACGCGTAAGGCAAAATGGGGTGAGTTTGGGGAGGAGTTAACCAATAGCAAGAGTCGGAAACAAATAACCACGGACCAAATCCACAGCATAACAACACGGTCGCAAATTGACGACGCTGTGGAAAAACTCACCGAAGCCATTGCCGAAGCGTGTAGCATCGCCATCCCCGAAAAGGCCAAATGCCAAAGGCTGTCCGTCCCATGGTGGAGCGAGGAGCTCGCTCAAAAGAAGAAGGAAGTCACCACCAAGAGGCGCCGCATCAGGTGTGCCGCACCGGTCCGTAGGGCGAGTGTCGTGGCTGAGTACCTGGAGAGCAAGGAAAGTTATGAGCTGGCAATTAGGAAAGCACAAGTCGCGTCCTGGAAGGACTTCTGCTGCAAGCAGACTAGGGAGGGGATGTGGGAGGGAATTTACAGGGTCATCGGACGAACCGCGGGTAGAGCTGAGGACGTACTCCTGGAGGTGAATGGCGTGGCTCAGAACGAGGAGGGATCAGCTCAGCTACTTGCTGAGACATTCTACCCTGGAGATCCGGAAGCAAGCGACACGGCAGAACAGAAGCGAACGAGAGAGAAATCGGAGGCGGTGGCCGGGGGGCCGTGCGGTGAACAGCGCGACCCACCGTTCACCCTCTTCGAGCTCGAAAACGCAGCCCGCTCTTTTAACCCTAAAAAAGCGCCGGGGGCCGATGGGTTCACGGCAGATATCTGTAGCCACGCCATCAGCAACGATCCCGAGTTGTTCCTATGCCTAGCCAACAAGTGCCTTACGTTACAATATTTCCCTAAAAGATGGAAGGAAGCGACAGTCATAGCACTAAGGAAACCAGGAAAGGAGAGCTATACCAAACCGAAGTCCTACAGGCCAATTGGCCTTCTCCCGGTGCTGGGGAAGATTCTGGAGAAGATGCTTATGTCGAGGCTTCGACACCATCTCCACTCCAGAATCAGCCCCCACCAATACGGTTTTATGTCGCAGAGGAGCTGCGAGGACGCCCTCTATACCCTAATCCAGCACATCCGGAGTAAATTGGAACAAAAGAAGATTATCACACTAGTGTCCCTGGATATAGAGGGCGCCTTCGACAGCGCCTGGTGGCCTGCAATAAAAATGCGGCTCGTGGAGGAGAAGTGCCCAGAAGGAGCAAGACGGCTGATTAATAGCTACCTGGAAGACCGGCGGGTGCACGTAAGGTACGCAGGCAGGGAACACTCAACTAGAACGAGAAAGGGGTGCGTCCAGGGCTCTATCGGCGGTCCGATACTCTGGAATTTGCTCTTGGACCCACTTCTCCACAGCCTTGGGAAAATGGGAGAATATGTACAGGCGTTCGCGGACGACGTCGTCCTGGTCTTCTGCGGTGACACTGGACAGGAAATCGAGGGACGTGCCAATGCCGCTCTCGCGCATGTCAAGTCGTGGGGTGACAGCAATAAATTGAAATTCGCACCTCAGAAGACGAATGCGATGGTGATAACGAGGAAGCTGAAATATGACACACCACGGCTTGCCATGGGCGGGGTCGACATTGCCATGTCCACCGAAATGAAAATACTGGGGCTTGTCATTGACAAAAATTTAACGTTTAGTGCACACGTAGAAAGCGTGTGCAAGAGAGTCACTAACATCTACAAGCAGTTGACCAGGGCGGCAAAAGCGAGCTGGGGGTTGCATCCGGAGGTTATACACACCATCTATACAGCGACCGTGGAACCAATAGTGTTGTACGCGGCTAGCGCTTGGGCACCCGCGGTTGGGAAGAGGTACATCCAGAAAAAGCTTAATTTTATCCAACGCGGTTTCGCACAAAAAATTTGCAAGGCGTATCGCACGGTCTCCCTCAACGCGGCATTGGTTCTGGCAGGCATACTCCCCCTTGACCTTAGGGTCAAGGAGGAAGAAGCATTGTATAAAGTAAGGAGAGGAGAACCACTGCCAGACATGGCCGGGAGGGAGGCCGAGCGAATGCTTTCATACGCGGACAGTCCTCACCCTGCCGAGCATATGCGCCTGCAGTTCATTAGCCTGGGAAACAGAAACCAACTCGAGCAAAACTGCGAATCAGAAATTCAAATCTACACCGACGGCAGCAAAATTGAGGGCAGGGTCGGGGC